>JAHREE010118194.1:0-23360 GCA_033628505.1 Tringa tobata | reverse complement strand
ATAATATAAATAAAATAATGAAATATATACAATACATACAAATCCAGTATCAAGCTCCCAGGATGACAATCCAATCACCAGCAGGCACCAGGAACGTCCCAGACTGGACTCAGCAACAGGTGGGCACTAGATTCTGGATCTGGATTCAGGAACACATGGATCGTGATCAATGAGACGAACAGCGTCCTCCTTGGATGATGGCCACTGAAGAAAGAGGCTGACCCCTTTAATTCCTCAGCTTTTATACTAAGCATGGGGCAGATGGGATGGAATACCCTGTTGGTCAGTTTTGGGTCACCTGCCCTGTCTGCTCCTCCCTGCAGGTGCCACCCCACTACGCTCTTCCAACCATACAACAGGGCAAATAACAAAGTGAGCTGACCTTGGTTGTTATAGCAATAAATACAAGCAAGGGCCTCTTTGCATACCATTTCTTGGTATTAACTATAAACATCAGGTCTTATCTGCTAGAAGCTGGCACTGTGGTGAAATTCAAACTGTTAATTTCAGAGAGTGCAATTAGTTAGAAGAGGCTTAGCTGAAAAGTAAAATTACTGAAAAGAAAATTGGTTCTGTTTTATTTCAAATCAGGACAGCAGGTCTTCATTTAGATGTCTTTTCAAAGATGGATTTTCCTTATTTGGATGCTCAAAGTAAATTTTGGATGATTGCCTGAAACCCTTAATGACGTGCTTTCTGAAAGTTTGCTCGTATTGTCCTTACAGAGAGTACAAATTCAATGACTGTTTTCTGATTTCACAGAAGTAGTCTGACACCTTGCAGCATATCTTCATATGTTACCCTCCCAGAGTTCCCTGAAGCCAATAGATAATGCTTGACCTCCAGGCACTTGAGAACAAAATAGCCTTCATTTTACAATTTAAAATCCATTAGTATAATTGAAAGCTAGAACAACAATTTACTAATACTAAAAATACTTTTTTGGAGAGATTTGCAATCAGGAGAGTTTATGTAGACTTGTCAAAATCTACCATACTTTTTAGATGGGATAGTTCAGCAGGAAGGGACCTATAATGATCATCTAGTCCAGCTGCCTGACAGGACTGACCAAAAGTTAAAGCATGTTATTAAGGGAATTGTCCAAATGCATCTTAAACACTGACAGGCTTGGGGCATCGACCACCTCTCTAGGAAGCCTATTCCAGTGTTTGGCAATCCTCTCAGTACAGAAATGCTTCCTAACATCTGGTCTAGACCTCCCCTGATGCAGCTTCGAACCATTCCCACAAGTCCTGTAACTGGAGAGATCAGCACCTCCCTCTCCAGGTCTCTTCCTCAGGAAGCCAGAGAGAGCAATGAGAAGCCCCCCGAGCATCCTTTTCTCCACATGATACAAACCTAAAGTCTTCAGCTGCTCCTCGTGGGACATTCCTTCCAGCCCTTTCACCAGCTTTGTTGCCCTCCTCAAGACTTAACATCCTTCTTAAACTGTGGGGCCCAGAACGGCACACAGTACTCAAGGTGAGGCTGGTTATACTGTGTTTAATGCACCCCAAAATTATTATTGCTTCCTGAGCAACTTTGAGTTCTGTTCCCTGGCAGTAATTCACCACATGGGCATGCTTACTCAATAAACAGAAGAACCAGGAGGACAGTGAAAGACCTTAGGATCCCTCTCCACTCTCATAAAAAGAGCTCAAAGAACAATAGACTTTTTTTGTTTCTTTTTTTACTACCAGGCAGCCTTCATATGGTACTGGAGTCCCCAGATCTGTGGGGTTTTAACAGCAGTTGGCTATATGCTGTGAATTCATGTGAATTCCCAGTTGTGAAGCCAAAAGCCCAAGCAAATAACTGAGTTACTCACCAAGGTAAGCCAGTAGGAAAAGAATGCACAATGAAAACTACTTCTGCTCTAACAGGAGTTTTCTAACAGCTTTTGTGTGGCAACATTTCTCACAGCAAAAATTTACATTCTAGGGAGTCCAGTTTAAGAATAGGTAAATACTAGAAATGATCACAAAAAGAAATAAAAATATTTTAAAAGAATTATTTTTATTTGAAATTGTATGTTTGCATTTTGCTGGTTTTCCTGTGTATGTGTAGCATAAATACATTTTTCCTTTCTGTTTGAGGAAAATCTGCATTTGGGAGACTGAAAAAGGTGTTTACTATTTTGTATCATTTTCAATAAATATTGGGAAAACAACATGAAGCAAGTAGACTTTTTTCCCCTCCTTTGCATTTTAGTAACATTACTTTTGTTTTATTGTGAGCATGTAGTTTTATTAACTTTAAGCATTACCCAATATCTAGAGATCTATACTTAAATTCTTGCTTGGTTAACCAGTGTTTAAAAAATAGTTTACAGAAATTGAAGAGTTTTAAAGTAAGACGGTCAACCTTTCTCAATATTGCTATTGTAAAATGTTACACTCTGGCTAATCTCTTTTAAATTAGGTAAATTAGAGTAGCTAAGGAGAAAGAAAACAAATCTCACAGTCTCCCCCGGAATGCCTAGTAAAATTACGTGGTGAAATTCAAGTCAGTTAACAGGTTCTTTGCTGCAAGTGCTCACATTTGTACATTCTGAGTTACAGCAGACCTGAGACTTATGTTCAGTTACAGAGAAAAGGAGGCTTTTCATAATGCTTCCTGGGCTATTCTTGGGCTTCAACCAGTAGCATCTGTCTGTTGGTGAAACAAGTGTATCTGCATGGTTTTCTACAAGTAAATGACGAGACTTAAAGCCTCATCAGTGTGTTTCTAAGATTTCTCCTTTTAATACTGAGAATTTGGTGCTGTCTTAGCTGCACTTAATTTTGAGTTCCTTTTCTGAGAAATCCTAACGCAGTATAATACAGATACAAACTTTTCAGTATTGTTTCATCATGCTTGGATTTGGTATTTAGCACAGCTTATATGCAATACACAAGACTCATTTTGCAGCTATTTTTATGGTTTTACTTAATTTTTTTTTGCCAGTAAAAGTTTTGAATGTTGGCTTCAAGAGAAGGACCACTACCTTTAACACAGAAGCCAGCAGAGACTCAGGGTCAGTCAGCTCATTTGCCTGTCAGGCTTGTTATCATACATAGGTGGATTTGTTTTCTCATAAAGTACAAAATTGAAGCTCTCCTTCTCCACCAATGCAAAATTACCTTATAAAACTCGAGGTTATAGCTCCCTATATCTTCAGTTAAGTGGTATAAAACGGCTCAAGAACCATCAAAACTGCTATCAATTCTTAATCTGTAGGCACTTACTCTGACTTCTAAAGAATTCCATGATGTTCTAGAAAAGTGAAGTTCCATTTACTTTTAAGGGAGACTCTCAAGCTGCAAAATTAAAAAGTCTTCACAATTTAAAATTTTTGAGATGGCCATGGCCATCCATGGGATGTTCATTAAGAGTCATATGTATTTCTTTTAGGCTCTAAAAATTTGTGGTATTCAAAATTGCTCTAGGATTTTGCTTAAAGAAGATCGAAAATTCATAATTTACATGTGGCATAGATGAGCACGTATCAAGTGACATGAGCCGACCCTGTGTCTATACCAAAGAAACATGTTACCTTTCCTGAAAGTACTCTAGAGAACCAGCTACCGCAACCTCTGTCACCAGCCAGCGGTTCTCCTAGCAGCTGGTCAGTCACTGCCTTGTTTCACCAGCCAATCAGCAAGAGCCTTTATTATGCCAGCTGACTAGCAGGGGCCTTAAATCCCCACACAGGCCAGACTGTCTTATTTCCTCTGGCCAGCGAACCAGAGCCTTATTGAACCTGCTGGCCAGCCAGAGCCTATTTCAAACCCTCTTTGACCCAAGATGGCCACCCAGATCCCTACTTCCCATCTTGCCAGCCAGAGCCTGCTTAGCCCTCTCGGACCCCAGCTAGCAAGCCAGAACCTACTGAGAGCCCCTGTGGCCTCCAGTCAACCAGCCAGAACCGTACTATCCTAGCCAGCTAGCAAAAGCTTCCTAAGACACATCTTTGACCCTGGACAGATAGCCAGGGCCCTACTTCTCCAGCTGGCCATGCAGAGCCAACTTAGAACCCTCTTGGACCCTACACAACTTGCTTGGCCTGCCAGGCAGAGACCTAAACCACCAGCTGGCTCCAATAGGCACCAAGACTACCTCCCACAAGAAGGCTAAATGGGTGCTTATAAAAAAGATACAGTACAGCCTTCTCATCTCACCAGACTTCCTTCATCTCCCTGAGGACCAGGCCCTGCAGTGAGTCGCTGTAGCATCACACTGTCCTAGCAGTCCTGCAAAAACAGACCCTTAATTCCTCTTCACACCCACAGCAGCACCAAGCTACATACCCCTGAGCATGAGGTCCTTAAATTGGTAAGAAGCCCCGCCCACATTCTAGAACACACCAATCACAAAGCAGCTAACAATAACCAGCCAGCCAATCCGAAGGCAGATGACAAAGGGCCCGAAACCTTCTGGAACTGACTGTGCGGAGCAGCCATTAGGTGGGGTTAATGGGTCAGTGAAGGCTGCCAGGGCGGCTGGAGGAGGTGATGGGGTGGAAGAAACAGAAAATAAAGCCCACACAGTGAAACAAACCAGTCCCATCAGACAGCTACTGGCACACATCGCGTCCATGGCAGCTTCCTGCAGCACTGGGTCTCGCCTGGCAGCTCCAGCAGCCTCTGAGAGCAACCTCCTGCCAAACCAGTCATGGCTCTGCTCTCCCTCCCTGTGCAGGCGTTTGGGACAGCCTCCTTCGCCACGTGGGGGAGTAGAGGTGTGACACCCTGCAGATGCATGCAGATTTCTTGCTGAATTAACTGCAAATAACTCTTGACTTGTAAAGAAATCCTTTGTAAAATACAATCATATTGCTAAAGATAAACATGTAAAGTTTGCATTTAAAAGCAGCAATGACACGCAAAGAAAATTGAGGAATTTCAGCCATTAAAATCTACAGTTACTCCTTCACTCCGAGATGCAGCATGCCTACATTTGCTGCACTTATACCTGCTTAACTGAATGGCAGATGCCTGCAAGCTTTCCAATTAAAAACCATCTAGCAAGTGTAGCAGACATGCAAAGCTTACACAGGTGAACACTCTGCAGATTGAAGTCAGGGGATTTATGTTGTGGGTGGCACACACAAAACAACAAGTAGGACTGAAACTTTAGATTTCAAGAGGACTAACTTTGTCCTTTTTAAGAAGTTGCTAGGTGAAATCCCGTGGGCTAGAGCTCTGGAAGGTAAGGGGACTCAAGAGAGCTGGGCAATATTCAAACATTGCTTTTTCCAAGCTCAGGATCAGTGCGTTCCCAAGAGCAAGAAATCGAGCAAGGGAAGCAGGAGACCTGGGTGGTTGAGCAGGGACTTTCTGAAAAAACTAAAGTGCAAGAAGGAAGTTTACACCAAGTGGAAGAAAGGACTGACCACTTGGGAGGATTACAGGGATGCTGTTAGACTAGATAGGGAAGAAACAAGGAAAGCCAAGGCCTCCTTGGAATTAAAATTTGCAAGAGATGTGAAAGTCAACAAGAAGGGGTTTTTCAATTATATTGGAGGCAAAAGGAAAACTAAATGTAGGCCAGCTGTTGGATGAGTTGAGCGCCATGGTAACAGAGGATGCAGGGAAGGCTGAGTTGCTGAATGCCTTCTTTGCCTCAGTCTTTACTGCTCAGGCCAGCCCCCAGGAGCTGCAAGGGAGCCCCTGCTTGGGGACCTGGAGAACTTCCTTCTCCTTTTCCCAGCTTGGTGTTCGCAAGGCTGTTTCTCACACTTTTCTCCTGGCTGCTGGGCAGCATTTTGCCCTTTCTGACAGGGGCTTTCCCCAAGGCATCGCCATCATGGCTGCAAGGTTCAGCAGCCTGGCCTGGGTACCCCCACCCCTTACATTGCAGTTGAACAATGCCCTGCTTACCAGCTCATCTGATTGAAGGTTGTGGGAATATTAGTTTGGGAATGGAAATAGGTTTGGGTCTACTTTTCCAAATACATTTATACTGGACATAATATAAAGATGGATTCCTCCCTTTAGGGTAACAGGAAGAGCACTTTGCTGCAAGAGAAATAGGACTTAAGCCAATGTGACTATGTCTTAAGATGAATAAAAGCAATGAAATGTGGCCTTATATTACTTTAACAGTTCTCTTGGATAGATGCATAAAAATATTCTAGGGACAAATCTAGGATACTCTTCACATTTTTCATCTTTCCTCACCACCCTGGAGGAACCTGTTGTATACTTTGGTGACTCTCAAGTATTTATTGCATCTGATGGTAGTTCTCTAAAATGCACACGATCATCTCTTTGGGACACATGCCAGACTAGCAATATCCCAAAACTTTAGCACATAAGCCTCATAAAGTGTTGTTGGCACTGATGGCTAAGCTACTTAATTTAATGAGAGGGGCTTGCCATTGCTGAAACTGCTGAATGTAGTATTTTCAACAGAGCCAAGGAAAAATTTAATTCATTAGACCTCTGAAACTGTGTTCAGCTATTGTTACTGTGCTGCCACATTTTGAATATAAATGCAAAAGGCCCACAGAAATAGTGTTTCACTCTTTTAATTTGCACATATTGCTGAAAACCATTTTCATTTTTCTTCCTGGTGTGTTGTATTGTCTTCCAGGCTGCCACACCATAGGCTATGATTACATACCTGATGCCTATAAACCAATAGCAAAACACACAGTTGTTATAGTGTGTAACTACTGACCTCTGTAATGACAAATGACAGCACGCTTTTGTAGTAGGATGACTTGTCTCTGCTAATATGGAAACTTACAAAATAAAACAAAAATATAGTGCCATCATTAGCAATCATAATCTGAAATGGGAAGAAAATTAGATTAGAGCCTTTAGGAAAAATTATCAATCCCCTGGCACATGCTTTGACTTCATTTGTTTCATAAGAGAAAACAGATGTAAAAGAAAATTATGACTAAGACAATGAGGAATTAAAATCTGAAAATTCCTGCTGTTGATTATTAGCCTATTACTCTTTTGGTTTAAGATACAGCATTTCCTCACAAAGCTGTATAGAATTTCTCAGATAATGTGAAAAAACAATATGTAGCTAGACTGAATTTCAATAAAAATGAAATTTCTTATACAGAATCCTATACCCAGCCCAGTTGTAACTGCCTTGGTTATGATCATACCACAAGCAGCTTTACAGTAGTGTAACTCTACCAGAATAGAGGATGAATTATGTGAACTGTACGTGCAGCTTTTTCAGTTTATCTCACATTCCATTGGGTTATTACTGCATCTGCATTTTATCTTTAGAAAACCAAAGGCCAAAAGTTCAACGTCTTGTGTAAGGGAATGCCAGAAGTGTGTACTGAGACTGCAGTCCAGTACAACCTGGAGGCCAGCCTCCTCCCTCTTTAACGTTGGAAGAACTCCCATTCCTGTCCCTCCAATCTCTCTGATTTTGGTTCTTTGCCTCCCTTACACAAATGTTCCTTATTCTGCCAGACACTGACAGCTCTCTGGAAAGTGATATCTCAGGAGTGAGGTACCTTCCAGAAGGTGCCACAAAACTTCAGATCACTATACAGCACCAAAATATTTTAGTTATTAGAAGTTATTTCATTATTAACCATGGGGAGGAATTTAATGTTTCCCTTTTAAAGTCTTCACAGATGAAGACTTTAAAAAAGACTTTTCAAAATTTTGTCAGTACAAGTATTACAGGGTTTGTATCTACAAGCTAGATTCTCACTTCTGGCTGAGACTATGTGCAGGCTATGGTATATGTACCTGCACAGAGGTCCATATACAGAGTATACTGTACTCTCTTTATTTCTACCTAAAAATTTTAGAACAAGAATATAGAAAAATCAAAATAAGTAATTTATTTCCATGTTTCTGAGATCTTGTTAATGATGCTCAACTTCATTACCTTAGGCTTGGAGATCTTTTTCGGACCAGAAAGTTTAACTTAACACAGGGTATGGGTTACACTATGGCTGCTAGAAGTGAGACTCTGTAATGTCTTTACGTGCTACGGTGAACAGCCTTTTTAATGGCTCATGAGGCTCAGTAACAGTCTTATGAATTTACCAGTGGATTATTTGCAAAAGGACCTAAAGCTGATCCTCCAAAGGAGATGCAGTGATCTATGAGAGTTCCTGCCAAGTAAGTGGCTTCACTTATTGCTTAGCCACTTATAAGCAGGATCCTACCTGGAAAGACCATTCTTTTCCCATTGTCACTGAAATCAGAGGCCTCCTACAGATGCCACAAAGAGCTGTGAATTCTCTTATGACACCACTAGAGAATAACTCTACAAAAACCATTGCATGGCAAGTTATATGCTTTTTCTTCCATTTCTAACATTTGCATTATATTGTCTGTTATGTTGCCTTGAAAACTTTAAAACTTCCTGGTAGTTTTACGTTTCAAAGCACTTGGGCCAAAAACATGCGTGTGTATACATACATGCATATCTAGTAATTTTAACCTCAGAACAATACTCAGGAAGACTTTCAAATTTGGTTAGATGATGAAACCCATGATGCTGCAGTAATACTGAAATGCTAACCTCCTCAATACCATACCAAAATGTTTTGTAGGTGTTAAGAATCTTCCCTGAAATTAACTTCTACAATTCATACTCTCTCAATTCCTGATTGAAAGTATCATTCAGTTTCACTGTAATTTTTGAGATAAACTAAAATGTTCTGCAGCAATTATGAGGGGCCAGAGTTGAATAAACCTGCAGAATTTTAATGAGTTTGCAGTGGTAATTATTTTTAATTGCCTTCCATCTCATTAGAGTACCAGGTGGCAGCTATGTAACCTCACCATGGATGCCGATTGTCTATATGGCCACATATTGCTCTGCAGACACTAATGAACAGGCATTCGATGTCCAAAGCCTCTGTAGTGGTCTACTAACAGCAACTTGTTAGTTCGTCTGAACAAGAGGAGTCTGACTTTGACCTCACTCACACTAGAATCAACTGCAATGATATCACTGCCTTATGCTGCTTCTAATGTACCTTTTTAAACAACAAAAAAGAACATATGCGTGTGTGAATATATTATGTTCTATTTTCTAGTACTAACTAGATGTTAATTTAAATATAAAAATTAATTTAAATATAAAGTATTATTTAATATTCTAGTATTAAAGGCTTTTACTTTTACTTACCACTTTAGAAACAAAATTTCACACAGCAATGTAGCAAAAAAGAGCTGCTCCTCTACGGTTTCTTCCCTTCTGGAGTAATTTTGTCTTAAAATAATATTATTCATAAAAGGAATTAATTCCTAATATGTTTAGAAATGGATGTGATTCAAATGGACAGAAAAAAGTGCTAACAACAGAGGTTTGCTCCATGTGTCTGTTGACTCCTAGAGGAATTCATATGCTGTTCTGTACTAAGAAAAAGGAAAAAAAAACACAACAACAACCAAAACAAGCAACCTAGCTTTGGTTTAAGAAAGAAACATAACATTGTGAATTTAATTCCATAGTTATACAAAAAGGTATAGCTCTGTAGAAGCAGTACTTTTCAATATATGCAGATTAGAGACTTGCAATAAAAACAAACACTGCAGAAAAAAAACCCTAATCTATAAAAAAACCCTTCTTTTTACTACTGGAATAATATGGTTGTTACACCCTGTTATTAGGACTGCTTAAGAGTTCTGGCTTCCAGATGCCTGAAATCAAAATGATCCCTGTTTTAATTATATGGCATCAATGACAAAGTTCTAGCTCTATGCTAAGAACAGCCTTGCAATATGTAACAACCTGTGATGAACTACCTGCCGAATTTAGACATTTCCTCCATTATTTTACAATAGGATGGAGCTCTAGGATGGAAATCATGTAATGCAGTATCATTAAATTGTCTTCTTTCTGTCCATCTGTCCAGATAGATGTTGACTTCTGTATAATTTATTTATTTATTTATTTTTTTAAGAAATAACTTCTATGGAACAATTGATCAATTTCATGTGTCCTTTTTTTCTTACCTGCATCTTGTACCTTTTTCACAGGTATTTATGTCAGACATCTCAACTGCAGAGTTAGAAAAGATATGCATTTTACCTGTTTTATATTAACAATAAACATATATCTGATGTCAGTTATCTGCTCACAACTGAGCCTTAAAGCCACTGTTTCTTTTCATTAAAATACTTTCTTCTCTTGGCACAAGGCAGTGGATAGCTCAAGGCAACATTGTCTCAGAAAACATCTCTCACCTTAGATATCATTTAGAAAAAATGGATTATATCATGACCTGGAGGATTTTCTCAGGCTCTAAACTGATTATCTAAAACTGGATTCTTTAGCCAAAAATGCCTCCTGCCTCTGAGTTCCTACACCATGACGTGATAAAATAACTAAAGGTCTTTAAAAACCCTGTAAACTAAGTTTCTGAAAATCAAGGTATTGCAAGCTGGGTCCCTTATCAGTATTTTAAAAACTTGTCTTAGACAACTTTTTTTTCCCCTCCATATTGAGGTTGTACACTTCATTTTGATACTTAAGAAACCTTTTCATTTCTGTATATGCTGTTTTTTTTCACATCAGTACTATTAGAAAACTAATCATAATAAAATTTCTTGTTACTCGACAATGGTATATGAGAAAAGTTACATGTATTCCTTTTTATCTAAAACACTAAATTAAGTACTGCAGATTAGATTGTCTTTCACAGCAACAATTTTCTACTAATTTCAGCAGAGTTGGAGTAATTAAGAGAAGAAGAATAGGTGTGTGAACTGTTGGAGTCAAAGATGGATTAAAGCAAGAAACAGTCAAAATGGATGTTACCTGAAAAATACAAAGAAATTAAACATAATGTCATCTGCCCCTGATGTAACATGAGAGTGGATAACATTTAGTAAGTGTCTTCATGATCTAGGAAGACAGCCCACATAGTCTGGTCTATTTTTGTGACCTATGTGATCATATAAACATAATTTATCAAAATGATCCATTAACAATCACAGATCAGAGGTAACCCCAAACTCAAAAAATGTTGCAACGCTGTTAAGGTCAGTCAAAAAAGGAAATTTAGCTAAAAATGATCACACTTTAAATAATATTAATTTTTATCTGCATAAGAAGACTTACAGCCCACGCTGGAATTGTCAGTCTGTGAATGAATCATGGAAAATGCAGTAAAGCTTGTATGTATAAGGCTGTAGGTGAGTTTGCATTAATCATGGAAGGTTTCATAGTTCAAGCAGTACTCTCTCCTTTGCAAACGTGGACTTTTTCTGCTATTACAATTGTGTCAGGACTTTAGGTATCAGCACAGCTTGAACTCATCAGTAGCTAAGCTTGTTATGGATAATCTTATTTATTCTACCACCTCTCTGCAAGATAATCACATTATGGTTTTCTCAAGGGCTTATCACCTTGAATCCACCCAGGACGTGTAATGTGCACAGAGAGGGAGAAAGAGATCTACAGATGAATGAAAAACTTAGCCAAAGTTCTTTTCTCTTTACGCTTAGAATGATTGCATCAAGACTCAAAATTATTACTGCATATATTAAATCTTTCAAAAGAATAGAATTAATTGGCATAAAAATTAAATACAAATGTTATGAATGACACTTTTGATAAGGAATCAGCATTTACATTTTCTATTGGAAAGAATAAAATAGAGAGTATACTATATTAAAAATACTCTTATCTGTAATGAATTAATGATAATCCCAAAGACTACAGATACGATTTCTGTAGGAAGACCAAGATAAAATTTGCCTTTCAATAAGGCACAATAAAAAAAGAATACTTTCTTCCAACCTTTCAATAAGTGTATGAGAAAATGCAATTCCTTTGTTGAATTACTGCAAACTAGACATTGAAAGGAACTTAACAAAGCCCTGGTAGATATTCTGGACAATGCCCAGATATCTGAAGAAGCAGAATTATCTATTATTTCATCACTTGGACTTCTAGTCTAGATTGGATTAAATGCTATTAAGTACTGCACATAAAACAATCTTGCACTAGCAAAGAAATGTATTAATGTATTCTTATTTATAGAATCTAGTATTATGCACAAAAGTATATGGATAGTTGTTATGAATTTATCAGATTTTTTTCAAATGCATACCATATAAAGGCATCAGACCCCACCCCTTAGTATGTTCAGGCAATACTTACTTCACAAGTCTAGTCCAAATTAATTTTCATCCAGAGAATCCATAGTATCCATTAAGGTTTCCCTCTGAAGATGGACTTTGGCCCTTTCAGTTACTTGATCCACTATGGTGACTGAATCAGTAAAATTAAGCAATGATTCTATCTCTTCATTATGCTTACAGACTACTTTTCCTCCCACATGTTCACTTTTTTGTATGTTGCCAGTCAGCGGAAGTTCTGTGAAATGGGGGACCGAGTTCAATCTTCAGAAACACACATTAGTAGAAATTTGGGATCCCTGTAGGCAGAATACAGTCGTAAATGCTAGAAGCTTTTCTTTGGCTGTAGTCCTGTATGACTCAAACAGGTATTAGTTTGTATTAATAAGTATCAAATACTTCTTCATTCCCATGTATATAGCTGCTCCTTAGATAAGCAGAAATGTTAGCGATCCCTGTGCAGTATGGAATGTGATTAAATATGAAGTGCTATTTTGAATTTCAAGTGGATCCTTCTGCATGAAGTGCAACATGCTGTGCAAAGTGAAAAGATTTGAGTGTTTGATTTGGTCTTAATTTCTTTCCTCCACAGAGAAGGGTTTTCAGTGTTGGGAAAAGAAGGTACTCACATGTCTTAAATCAGAAACAAAATGAAGTTACAGAATTTTTCCAAAAATATTTTGTGCTTTAGATATAATTCTTTTATTTATTTATTTTCATAGTAGTCTGTTGTGACATAACAATGCTGTGATGTATGGCAGAAGAAAAAATGTACAATAATGAAATAAGATTGTTATGATTTACTTTTTTTGTAAACATTTGCCCGACATAAAAATTCACCAAAAGTCATTTATAAAGGAAGATGTGGAACACTTATTCAATTGAGCCAACATGAATGGGACCAGCAAAACTGTATTTAGAGTTAAGGAGTCAATGCAATGAGATACCAGTGTAGCCTTAATTCACCCTCTTTGTGTACATGCATTATTAAGCTTTAATTTTATATTTACATTTGCTCGTTGTATTTTCCACAGAACCCACCCTTCATTTACAGTTTATTGGATGGTGGTGTAACCACTGGCTAAAGGGGTGGTCTAGGGACCAGGTCATATTCGTAAGCCCATTTAATATGTTTCCTTGGAAATTTCTGGAACAGAATTACACAACATTTAGTTCTCTAAATAACCCTTTTAGATCAGAAAGCAAAGTAGGATGGATGATGCCCAACTGGACAGCCAAGAACCAAGCAAATTAGATTGAGTATTTGCATTGTGTAACCTCATTTTAAACACCTGGAAAGTGGTGGATGATGACAAATGGAAAATTATAGAGACTGGGGAGAATACAGGAAGTGGAGGCCGGGGAAAATGAGGTTGCTTGGTAGAGACCAGGACAATGTAGAAACCTGAAAAATACACAGTAGAGGAAAATATCTGGTGTAATAAAAGTATTAGTACCGGACCAAGAGCTGTGAGTTATGAAGAAATTGGTAAAGAATACTTTGAGTTCTGCTCTTCTAGTTTTGCTAAAATTCAGTCACTAATGGATGTTTTAGCTGAATTATTCATCCATCATAGCATCCAATAGCATCTTGGCTTGTATCAGAAATAACGTGGCTGGCAGGACTGGGGAAGTGATCATCCTCCTGTACTCAGCACTGGTGAGGCCATACCTTGAATACTGTGTTCAGTTTTGGGCACCTCACTACAAAAAAAGATATTGAATGCTGCACACACCCCCCAGAGAAGGGCCACAAAGCTGGTAAGTGGTCTAGGGACCAAGTCATATGAGGAGTGCCTGAGGGAACTGGGATTGTTTAGTCTAGAGAAAAGGAGGCTGAGGGGAGACCTTTATCACTCTCTACAACTAACTGAAAGGAGGTCGGGGCAAGTTGGTCACTTTTCCCATGTAACAAGCGACAGGACAAGAGGAAGTGGCTTCCAGTTGCATCAGGGGAGGCTTAGATTGGATATTAGGAAAAAATTCTTCATTTTAAGGGTTATCAAGCGTTGGAACAGGCTGCCCAGGGAAGTGGTTGAATCACCAACCCTGGGGGTATTTAAAAGATATGTAGATGTGGCGCTAAGGGACCTGGTTTAATGGTGGACTTGGCAGTGCTAGGTTAATGATTGGCCTTGGTGATCTTAAAGGTCTTTTCCAATCTAAACGATTCTACGATTGTATTCACTAGCTGTGCCAGAGGTAACTTACTGAGAACTTGGTCTTGCTCCGCTTACTTAGTCCCAGAGGACTGGCAACAGATCTGAGACAGCTGCCTCAAGCATGGCATGGAGTAGTATTTCTTAACACTGAAGGTTCCTAATGAAGTCTTTATGATCTCTGTGCATCTCACTTTACTGATATTATCGATTTTTTTTTAATTTATTTGGTGGACCTCTGCCCCTTCTTAGCCCAAGTAGAGAAGAGCTGACCCATTATCAAGCCTTTGCATTTACAATTGGGTACCAAGCAGCTTATTGGAGAAAAATGCCACTGACCCCTCTGCCTCTCCCCTGTGTACAAAAATCTGTGATCCCAGATCCAGGTTACTGAGCTTTTAAAATGAAGCTGGTGACTTTCATATTGTATACTCAGTGAGGAGAAGAAAAGTTAGTATCTTAGAGAGGACAGATCTTGGCTTTTCATCACAAAAGAGAGATTTCCTTTCTGGACTTCACTACTGAGAAATTAAAATGGTGTTGAAATGAGCTGACCTGCTTCTCCAACTTCTCTCCCTGTGACAGTGTCTCACCAATTGTCCTTTATGAAGAAAGTCTCAAGTGACTTCAGGGATTTTTAAAGTATCTTCTATGTTCTCTGCAGTGTAATTACCTTTTTTTCTGTTGAAAGCTCTTTTTCCAGATCTCAACTTTATGCTTAGAAGTATGAATCACAGACCTAATTACACTAAATAAAGGCTATGTTATTCATCTACGTTGTTCACTTGGTAACTGTCATATATCCTATAGTAGTCTCCACCATGCATCAAACCTCACTGTGACCTCTTGCTGGTCTGATACCACTTGGTTCTATAAGGGTGAACAACCATTAGTATGGATCAGACCTAAATGGTTTCCTTTACTTGGCTCCACGTCTGCTTACTGTGATTCAAACAGACCACTTAAAACCGAGGAGTATTTCAGGCCCTTGGTTCTTCATTGGTATTTAAGAATGCTGCTTCCTCTAGTCAGTATATTACTACTTACGTAGTTTCTTTTAACTACTGCTGCTCTGCAGAAAATGTAGAAGTTCCTAATATGTTACAGTAAGTTTGGCTTTGAAACATAGTCTGGATTGCTTATTTTGAACCCAAACATTCTCTCAGCTTTTTCCATAATGTAATCTAAACACAAATATCAAATACTACCACTCACTATACTTTGCCTACATGCTGATACGTGATTCTGAAAAGAATACAGAAGGATCAATATAAATAAAAATAAAATGGTCTATTGTCACAACACTTAATCTTAAAAGAAATTTATAAAATAAGAAGGGTAACTTTTACGCAGATTTTAATCTATAGCTTTTTAGTATTTCAGATTTTTACTTGAATATATTTTTGTATTACAAAGGTCAGAACTTCTGCCAGTGTGAATAACATTAATTCCCATACTGTGGACGTATGATTTATTGAAACCAAGAGTCTATGCTTAAGAATTCAGGTGATTCTTTAGTGAAAGTCAAAAGGCTTAGTTTTTCTGGTTTTCAGAAATAGATGTAGAATATTTTTTCTAATTTGGGTATGCGTGTGGCTGAAATACCTTCTCTGCAAATATACATACACATCAGAGTTTACAGGAGAACTTGGAGAAGAATGGTTGGAGAAATGTCACTATGTTAAACTCTAATTTCTGGCACCCGCTACTGACAGTATCTATGGAGTAGCTCTCTGGCAATCATAGGAAATGACAGTAGTTGCTGTGCGAGAATACACTAAAGTAAAACCAGGTAGAAGCTTCAAATATTTCTGTCCTCTCCTACAGAAAGGAGAGCCTCCTGGCTCCTTTATTTAAATATTGTCACGTAAAAACAAGCAATATGGGTCATAGTTTAGTCTAGAAGCTGTGAATCTCTACTGGATTCTGTCTGATAGAGGGAAAATTCTCCTTTGCTTCTGTCCTCCTTTCAGGCACCTTAGCATATCAGCTCTAGCACATGTATCATCCAACCTTGTAAGATTACATATTCAGGTTTCAACATGATCAATCATCCCGAATACTCTTGCAAATTCTTTGTCATCAGAATACTCACTACATAAATAGAACAAATGAAATTCCCAGACTGCTGTTAAGGTGGGGCTTCCTCTGGGGCTGCCCATGTGTACTGGTGGAGTCAGAGTGACTCTTGGTTAAGACTGTGGTTTCTTAAAGAAGGAATTATGTCATTCCTTCGCATCTTTATGCAGAGTTTAATACACAATCAATGCTTGCTACATAATTAATAGCAACATTAACTAATTAAATAGCTTGACTCTTTAATTTTGGTATGCTAAATAGATGGATAAAATGCTTTAATTGGTAGTTCACAGTGTCTGTGCTTTTCATTCTCTATGTTTTAGCTCTCTCTGAATCTGCTGCTAAGGTCTACTGGATGACTGGGCTAACAATATTATGGTTATTAGAATGTGTGAATTGCTCGCCCAGTCAGGGGTGCTTTTAAAAGTGTTTTACAAGTTTTAAATATTTTGTCTGTTTAGCAGTTTCTCTGTTAGATATTTTTCTTACTATAGACAAACATATAAAGGGAGGTGAAACTGCATTAAAAATAAATCTTTCATTACTATATTTTAATAATATCTTCATGTTTCATGAGAAACAAGGTGCTCAGAGATGTATTATATTCTGTGAAGTTTTCACCTTTTTGGCAATCAAGTACTCTGAACTACCTGGGGAGTAACATCAGGTACTTTAGGCTTCATTTCCAAAAAAGACCAGTATAATATAACAAGGACATAATTCATGTTGCTTATTAGAGGGGGTTTATTAAAGGCTGATGGTTTACCTCACCAGTCTACAGTCATTTCTTTATATTATCATAGGGAGAAAATTTCAAGACTGAAGAAGATCTGCAAGCAAACTAACAACAAATTGCAACTCAGGCTAAGCCAGAAAGGTTTGCAACATTTCAATAACTTTTTTTCAACAAATTACAGCAAGTCACAACTGTTCTCTCAAATCATTCAAAATCAGTCACTAGGGTATAAAAATATACCAATCAAAATTTTCTTGCCATTTATTATAGTGGTTCACAGACTGAAGTGGCATCAATGAAAACTAAAACTAAAGTGATCATTTGCACAGCCCCCTAGCATAGATCCTTAATACAAGCCTACATAATACTAATACCATACTACATAATATTGCTCACCAAAATGGGCACAGGCCAGTTTGTAGCTGCTAGAAATCACAGAATCACAGAATGATATGGGATTGGAAGGAACCTCTGGAGAACATCTAGTCCAACCCCCCTGCCAAAGCAGGTCCACCTAGAGCAGGTTGCACAGGAACATGTCCAGGTGGGTTTTGAATGTCTCCAGAGACGGAGATTCCACCACCTCTCTGGGCAGCCTGTTCCAGTGCTCTGTCACCCTCAAAGTAAAGAAGTTCCTCCTTATGTTTAGATGGAACTTCCTATATTCAAGTTTGTGCCTGTTATGTCTTATCCTGTCACTGGGCACCACTGAAAAAAGACTGGCCCCATCTTCCTGACACCCACCCTTTAATTATTTATAGGCATTGATCAGATCTCCCTTCAGTCCTCTCTTTTGCAGACTAAAAAGACCCAAGTCCCTCAGCCTTTCCTCAGAAGAGAGATGTTATAGTCCCCTAATCATCTTTGTAGCCCGTTGCTGTGCACTATCCAGCAGTTCCCTGTCCTTCTTAAACTGGGGAGTCCATAACTCTACACAGTACTCCAGATCTGGCCACTGACTTTAAAAGAATAAGGATTATCTTTGTCTTTCTGTGATTTTTGGTATTGTTAACAAGCAAGCCTAGCACTTCTGAAGAGCAATTTGGTTTGTCCTGTAACTTACTGTTTATCATTACTTCTGCCAGGATATAAATTTTATATTAGAAGCCTTTTATACAAAACCCTAATAATAAAAAACCATGTATCATTTAGCATGCCTCATTCATAGAGGGAGTGCACTTACTATATTAAGATAACCTTTTAAGGAATTACCCAATTAAAGAAATTGAATGAAGGAAAAACAAATCTCTGGCACTTCAATCTAATTGTAACAGAAAATGCTATGTTAACTGCTGATCCTCAGAGAAATCCAAAACCAGCAAGAGGAAAATATTACCACTCAATGAAAGTCTTGGCAACTTCCCACTGAGACCTGAAACACAATATGTACACATCAAACATTCACTAACTTATTGGATCATTAGGTAAAAGCCAGAGTCATTTGAAGAGAGTGCTGCTCTCCTCAAAGCTGAAATATTTCCTACTGCAATAAATAAAGCAAGCACAAATAATTCCACATAACAGGAATTATTAGAAATAACAAATATTAGGAAGGTATCTGCTAAACTTTCTTGCTTTCAACAGATTCATTGTGAAGTTAACCTTTCTTTTTCGTTATGCTCAAGAAATTTTACCAGTCCAAACAATGTTACTTTTCTACTTTTGGAAACACAAAGTTTTTGTGCCAAGGACATGAAATTCAAATCTTTCTGAGTGAAACTGGAAGAATGCAGATTGAAAGTAAAATGGCATCTGAAAACGTTCTTGCAAATAACTCGCATTTCATAAATGCACAAATAATTGCAATATTTTTCTTCCCCCCCCCATGTTTTGAGTAATATTTTTTAATCCTCCTCCATCCCCTTAAGATACTACTATCTATCTATCTATCTATCTATCTATCTATCTATCTATCTGCCAAGAACTCTTCTGATTTTACTCCATTCATACCTTCTGGAGTCCCTTGTTATTACTTCAAGACCCCTTTACAACAACTTAGTTTATTGTACAACAATTCTGTTTCTGCTTCCTTGCACGGCTCTTCTCTGTCCACTATTTCCCATCAATACTCCCTTCCTGAATAATCCCCCAGCTCAGTTTCATGTCCCTCTTCTCATGCCTCTTTTTGCAAGTCTCCTTTCCCCTCTCTTCCACCTCTATCCTTTTCTCCTTGCTGCTCATGACTGGGAGGAGAAGATAACCTCTGCACTGACCTAAGGAAGATCCTTCCAAGGAGACAGGCATATTCCAACAATCCAAACAGTATCTTAATGGAGAGAAAAGTGCACTTTTCCTTAAGACTCATAATTTTTTTTCCTTAAAATTCTTACAACATTCCTGCTGGATATTTGCATTTAAAAACCCCTACATTAATCAGAGACTGTTAACTGGGAGTGTATGAATGCACTGTCTAGGTCAGCTGCTATAAACAGTTGTAGATCTGTTGACAGCCAGGGACATATGAAAATTTATGCCAGCTAAACTACTCCATTTGGAATGAAAGAAAATTCGTGAGCCCGCACAAGCCCTATTTGAAGCCAAAGTCAAATAAATAACTTAATTTCAACAGAATTCACTCATGCAGAGCCAGGAATAAAGACATTTTAGCTGCAAGCAATTAACATTTTCTGCATTTTTTCTTCTAAGACAACAACTGAATGTGGTGCTGTTATATAGCTCTCATTTAACCATTATTTTTAACATGTATTTGCGTAGTTTCTTGCTTACAGAAGAAAAGATATGGAATGAAAATACTACCTTGCATATAGTTACTTTCCTTTGATAGCAAAACCCTCAAGCACTGGTGAACTCTTTGAAAGCCACAAGGCACAAGCGATCCATAAACTATAATTATAGCATTTGTAATTAAATTTGCAGGACTTGGACACAGAAAGAACAAGGGAATGTGCAGTATTTTAATAAAATATTAACTGGAATATCATGCATAACTGTGGATATAATTCTTTGTTGCTGTATATTTTGTCATTCGCATGATGCTCTATTCAACAAAAACTCTGTCACATTCAACTGATGGCTTACAGATTTCTTTCACTTAATGCTGAGGAAAATGTGTCCATCATCTCATCCTGGATGAAGAAGTTGATGGGACATGAAGGAGAATGATAGATTGCTTGCATAAGAATTGTTTTGTGGGATATTTTTCTTGATCTAGGTTACAGTGGTTGCATTCAAGGGCTTAAGAGGAGGTGTGTTTCAGAGACCACAAAAAGGGATTTGAGCAAGATTTCTTCCTATATCTTTGAACCTTGCGGCATGCACAACTCAAAACTCAGACAGCTGGACAGTAATGTCATTTGGATGGGAATGTTTCTTTTTTAACTTACTTTGTTGTTGTTTGGATCAACAAATCAGAGACGACCCACTTGAAATAACCCAGGGAAATACTGGTTTAATGTCTTCATCCAGAGTATGTCAAAAAGAGAAAGGTTTGAAAAAGTATTTGCTGAGATGCTAAGCACACTAAAATGCAGGATTTTAAGAAAAAAATATATGCTTTCCCACAAAAAAAATCCCTAATACGCCACTACATAAATTTTAAGAGTTTTAACCTGAAACGCCATTGTTAGAAAAGTTTTTAGTATTATCACCATCAACATCACAATTTTTACTTACTGCTTCAAACAGCTTTTTTGTTGTTGCTTCAACAAAATCAACACTGTCTCCTACATTTCAAAGTCTAAGAAAGAGTACTAGTGTCAAAGCTTGAAGGCACCTATCTGAATAAACAAAGTGTAGTTTTCTGACCCATTTATGCTTGTTTTCACCTCCTTGTTGGGCAGTGATGTCTTTGTAATGCTCAGTTACGCTGTATGGGCATGCTCTAGGTGTTTCAGCCTAAAGCCTAGTGGCTTTTGTTTAAAATGTGATAGAAAGTCTCAGTCTCACAGCACCTTCTGTAGGTGTTCAGGAGTGGTGAGGATGCTCAGCACCTAGCAGAGCTACATACAAAAAAATTTCTCTGGCATGGTGTGGCTGTGGGTCTCCAGCAAGGAGATCAATAGATATGTGCATAGCAAGCTCTTTGCCTTGGGGAAAAGAAAAAAAATCACATAAGTAGAATCAATGGCAATGTAATATGGATGACATTTTATGTGACCAGGGACAGCAATAAGAACAGTTATATTTATGAAAGCACACAGCCAACTGGATTTTGATTATTCCTCACACAATACAACATCATTCCCATTTTTACTGTGCAAAGCTATGGTTTTGATAAATTTATTTTTTTTTCCCAACAATCCAAGAAAATTTATCTTCCTTATCGAACACTGGCATGTCAAAATCCCTATAAATTTATGGGATATAAAAAAGGGGTGTAAATTTGTAGTTTAGAAACATCTCACACTCCCAGTATTCCTTCTAGTTCCCCATCTGCAATATAAAGTTAGACTGATCTCTCTAAATCAAAATGGCATTTTTCTGACACTTCATCTCTTTGTCATGTTGTCTGCTTGCAATATCTGTGCTTCAAAAGTCTGTTTCTTTATCCATTTATAGCATCATAGGACACACATCAATTTTACAGGTAACAAGACTAATATATATAGAAAAAAATCTTATAAATCACATTTGTGGAGAGGAAAACTGTGTTAAACACCACAGACATTTAAAGAAAACCAATTTGTTCTGCAATTTTTTCAGTTGATGTATAGTATTTTGAAATCAGGTGATGTCGGACATATTTACTGTGATGTTGTGTAGGATGTACAACGCATCCTAACCTAGAGCTGTGATAGCATGCCCTTTTCTCTTGAAAGGAAAACAGCGTAGGTATCCTCAAGTGCTAAAATACCTCTAACTACCTAAAATACCTCTAACTTCATTCTCGTTACAAACTTCCTTACACGTTTTGCGCCTTATTTGTTCCATCTTTGCCAACAGACAAAACGTAAGTATCCTATAATTCTGACAACTGCTTTCTTCCTCCAGTTACCCTCTACGGATTTGTATCCCAACATCCTTCCTTACTATGTATAATACCCTATGTGAATCAGTCTCTCCATACACACACTGATCTCTGCCTGCTATACAAAGATGAGACAATGTTGGTTATAACTAGTTATTTCTAATTAGTGAATTTTAATAATCCAAAAGACACAATAATACCAAGCAATTCTTTTCCGACCTGCTCATTTGGAGATGTTTTCACTCCTCAAGTATGTTATCTTTCGCATTTATCATAAAGAAACATATAAAGTGGATCAAAATGTGTACTGTATCTCCATTACTTGTACATTAATGACTTAACTGAGTCTGCAGAGATGACTGTGAGTTGAAGTTAACACATAAAACAAACCATCCTTGTTTTCAGAATATTTCAATTAGCTAAACTGTTTCATGTACCTTACTGCTATTTCCATCTGGATAATGATTCCACAGAAATAAGCATATTTTAAGAAAAGTCCCTGGACTAATAAGAATGGGGGAAAAAACCCTAACCTTGACTTTCAGCAGCCAATCCCAGATGAGAAAGCACAGTTCGGTCCCCTTACATTTCCACGAAACCTGATAGACTCACATCTTGAAACACTTCATTATTCTTTTACAGAAGAAGTCATACCTTTGATTCCATATTCAGTTTGACACCCGCCCTTTCATCCGTTATTCCCCTAGGCTTGCCTGCTGAACCGCCACAGAAAGATTAAGAGAATATCTTCCCCTTCTAGTAATGTCTGGCGTAGCATTAGACATAATTCTCAGCAACTATTAAAATAATATCAGGCTGGGTTTTGGGGTCTAGTAAATTCACCTGTTTTATTTCATTGTTTATATGACCTGAGGTACCTGCTGTTTCTATTCACATTTCTTTAACAACGTTGTTTTGCATGAAAATATATATTTTTTTTAATTCCTCTGATATTGCACCTCTGGAAATCCTAGGCTGATGTCAGTAAAATTCACATTTAAATTCAGTTACTTCAGGATCCAGCTTTCTGAAGTGAGGCTGCTGCTGGTCCGAATGCTTAACAAGAGGTTGTGCTAACATGCAAAAAGTATGCCAGAACATTAATTTTTAAAAGATGAAAAACCATAAAGGCTATTGAAAATGGAAATTTTATTCACACTCAAAGTCAGTTTGTTCTCTGAGTTAATAATGAAATCCCAAATCTGAAGAGCCTTCTGATGTTATAATTACCCTTTAAATCTTTTTGTATAGCTGTTATATCCTGTGGAGGGGGAATCTGTTTATTTTAGTACAGATGCATGGCCAAATAACACATTTAAATAACACACAGTGCTACAGTGTCATAGGGCCTTCTAAGTGATTCTCTACTCTGTTCATACTAGTCTAAGGTC
>JAHREE010118186.1:0-10443 GCA_033628505.1 Tringa tobata | reverse complement strand
GATGATTTGTTATGTTTGCATGTTTGGAGGAAGGTTAATGAACCATCTGACAGAAAGCTAGTGATAATTAGGCTGCTGAAATCCCCTCCTCTTACTGGCAGTGGTTTAATAGAAATAGTGGTGCCTTGGAAAAGCACTCGGCACTGGAATTCTGCCGCTTCTGGGCATCTGCTGCTGGTGGGTGCCGTGTACTTTCTCAGAAGCTCTTGTGAAACTTCCCACAAGTCCAAACTTCAGTTGGACTTCGGCTCCCACTGGGAGACACACAACCAAGGCACTCGTGGTAGCTCACTGTGTGGCTCCTAAAATTTCCTAAGGTCGCTGCTGTGTGGTACAAAAGAGGCTGAGAAGAGCTGTCAGCACGTGAACGGACCCGAGCTGGGCTGGACCAGGGCTCCCATCCCCTTACTCCAAAGGCTGGTATTTCTTTCTAAGAGATCTCACCCAACGTGATGCTGAAGTTACCCACCTCCCATTCTATTTTCTTTTGTGCCCCTACTGAATTTCAAGCCTTGAATACTATCGACAAAGCAGCAGGGTAAAATAATCCTCCAAAATTTACAGAAAGAGCCCACTGGGAATCTGAACAGGTTTCAGCTTGTCTTCTAGACATGGGAAGTTCAAATGCTGTCTGTGATGACCTGGGCTGGATTGCCTGAGTCACTATGAGTAAGTCTCAAAAGTGGTGTGTTTTGAGGAACACGTTCCAGCTTTGCCAGCAGCTTGGTAGATCAGCAGCCACACATGGGGTACAGCCAGGAGGCTCTCAGCAGGAGCAGCAGGACGTAGCCAGTGACAAAAAGGACTTGCCAGAGACCATGCTCATGGCCAGCCCTGCCATCTTTTCTCCTGGATGCTTGACTGATGTGATTAGTCCGCGTGGAATCTGGGTTATGAACCTTAACGTGTCCAACTAGTGACCTTCTGGATTGTTTCTTGTAGTCTCGTGGAATCCTTCCCTCCTATGGTGCCTCCCAACAGAATATTTGGAAGAAAGCTGGTGAATGGAAACTCATCTTTCCTCCCTTTTGATCTCTGTCCTGTCCAGCTGCGGAAGCAGCGCTTGATCTGCTGCCATCTGGAGCCTACCTGCTTGCCAAAGAATGTCCTGAGCCTGCTTCCAGTCCCAGGAGCTATCTGGCAGAGCTTTATTTTCCAGTATGGCAGGAAGAGGACACACACAACAAATGGGTGTTATTTGAATGGTCTCATCCTTTCCATTATATTGCATAAAGAGGGAATATTATTCTGGTTCAATCTCATGTCCCAAAGGCTCTAGGGACAGAGAGCGAACCATGAAATGGCATAAATCCTCTTTGAGTGGAGGGCCTTCCACTAACCTGAGTTTCCTTTTCTTTGGGGACT
The DNA here is from genome assembly GCA_033628505.1 of Tringa tobata. Taxonomy (NCBI): domain Eukaryota; kingdom Metazoa; phylum Chordata; class Aves; order Charadriiformes; family Scolopacidae; genus Tringa; species Tringa tobata. The sequence continues at coordinate 9,078 of JAHREE010118186.1, read as the reverse complement.
ATTTGCTGATTAAAACACTTCTTCAAACCTTCAGAAAATAAAGCGGTTGTGTATCTTAAGCATTTTCACGTGGACAAATGGAATCAATCTCAGCTGGGTGAGTCCCTGACATTTTCACAAATCCCTGCTGAGGAGGGGTTTGGTTTTTAACTGCCTCCCTGAACTGGTTTTGCAATTTCAATTGAAGGTGGCTTTCCTCCCTGCCTCTTCCGAAATGTGAAGTTGAAGTTCTCTCTCCTGTTTGCTAGTTTCCATGGTAAAGAAAGAAAAATAGAGGAGTGTCTTATTACAGGCCATTATTTTCAAAGTTTGGGTACTGACTTGTATTCGCATCAGTTCCTCTGTCTGTAATAGAGGAGCGTAATCAATAGCTTTTTCGCCGTGTTTTGAAAAGATAATTTTAGGTCATTTAAAGAGTCTTGATTTTCAGCTGAGAAGAAATGCAAATTGATTGTTGGCGGTATTGAAGGGAATAAGCTAAAATAGGAGACTTTTAGTGTATCCTCTTACAAGACTAGAATAAAAATAGAAGTCCCAGTAGAACTTATCTATGAGTATAACATTTTCAAAGTGTCAGTTCCAAAACATTACCCGTGTTATTTTCAAAGGGATTCCTCCTTCCCATTAGCAGAGGAACATTATCATTACCATCCAGATAGCCATTAGTTCAAGGAACATAGTTTAAATTAATAATGTGTATTTGAATTCGCTTTTCGAGGAGAGGTCAAAGATTTGTGCAAATTTTTGTGGAAGAATAGGAAAGAGGTGGTTCCAGGTAGGTAAGTCATCAGTTAGCCTACATGTTGTGCTGGTAATGACTGTAGCTTTGACATATTTATGAATTTTGGACCACACTGGCTGCATTGAGTGTTTTGGAATTACTCAGACCTGAGTTAGTCTGATATGTCCACTGTTTGCTTGGTCTTCTCCTTCTCCACGGGTCTGCCTCCTTTCCTTGCAGACCACAGTATCACAGAATGCTATGGGGTTGGAAGGGACCTCTGGAGATCATCTAGTCCAACCCCCTGCCAAAGCAGGTCCACCCAGAGCAGGTTGCAATGACCTGTTTATGCCACAAACCTAAACTGCCAATTGAGATTTCCATAGGAAATCCACTTTTATTACTCTCAGACAACTAAAAGCCTGGAGGGGACCATCTCTCACCCCAACCTGCAGAACTGGATTATAGAGTTCAGTGGTCAGAAGTCCATGTTGTGTCTCCATCAGCAAACTAAAAGTGCTTGAAGCCACTCTCTGGTGGTTTCAAGTGGTTTGGGACAGCACATGGCCATGCTGTGAAACTCTCTGGCCTGAAAAATAAGAGAGTTTCATGCAAGCTGTGTGTTGGGAATGGTCCTTGGCTGAGGCGAACTCCTTGATTATGCCTGGAAACTTTTTCTTTTTTTGGAAAAGTAGTCGTTGGCCCGGGCTAGAGCTGAGCCAGGGACAGTGCCAACTGCCAGCCATATGGGCAATTAAGTTCCCGTGCCTGGAGACATTTAATTCCCTGGAACAGACACAGACACGGGGAGTTCGACAGTTCCAGTAACCCTCTGTTAGCATGCGCCGTAGCAAAAAGGTCTGGGAAATGGTACTAATTATCCAGAAGTGCAGATGCTCATTTGCACAGCTCTTTCTATTGCAGAGACACTGATGAGAATAAACATCAAGCTTTATTTTAGAATGCATTCGTACGTATTTCTGCTGCGTGTGTGTATAGATATGAGGCTACTGAGGAAGATGGTGCCATGAGTTGTGTGTTGAATGCTGCCCGTTTCTTCTCTACTTCTTGATATTTTATTAGAAAGTGACTTTATTTTATTTTTTTTTTCCGTGAGTAGCTCATGGGGTTGAGCTAGAATCAGGATGTCCCAATCTAGATAAGAGATGAAGGTTGTCCAAACTGCTTGAAATGGTCCGTTGTCCATTTCGTGATGGTAGTGGTGGAACATGCCTGTGATTTTTATCCACTACTGAAATGGAAGAAAACAAAGCTTTTACACAAAAGTAGTAGTATTTAATGTGGCTTTTTCATACAGAATGTTCAAACACAGTAAAGAGTTTTCTCTGGCAGCTGTGGGAAGTATCAGGCTTAGGTAAAAAATGTAAAAAGATTGGAATGGCTTTGGGTTTTCCTTTTAATGAGAACAGAAAAAGGTATATTAAAGCTGGGACTGCATCCGCTGCTTGTCACCGCTGCATCCCTCAATGGGGGAATGAAAGGTGGAAAATGTCTATGTGCAGATGGAAATTTAGAGAAGCTGCCGAATTTGATACATATCCACCTACCTTATGCAGGAAAAAAATGAGTATACTTATTGGAAGTAACCAGAAGGTACTACATTTTGGGTTTGTGTACATATTGCTTTGGACTAGCCATAACTCTCTCTTGCAACAGAATTGCGTTGCCATTTAGACATGGAGTGCTTGGAAAATATTGTAAAAACCTTCTTCAGTGAGAATTTATACATGTTAGTGAGCTTTTGTAATTGTTATGTCCATCTGCTGTTATCTGTACAGAATTGCATGGGAATGCCCCCAGAATTACAAGCAGCCTGTGCCTCTCTTTATCCTCGCTCTCTTTTTTTACGCTGTTTTGAGCTCCAGATAATTAGGGGAAGGTGTAAGCAGTGAGGGAACACAACTTTATAGTTATGATCTTGATCTCTCCATAGTTCTAAGCTTTCTAGATGGGCCAAGGTCAATGGGATGAGGTTCAATAAGTCCAAGTGCCGGGTCCTGCATTTTGGTCACACCAACCCCAGGCAACGCTACAGGCTTGGGGAAGAGTGGCTCTTATGTCTCCCTCTAGAGACATATAAGCAACATCCAAATGTGTAAGAAAGTAGAAAAAAATATTTCCAGTGAGAAGCAATTTAAATGTTTGCTTTTTGAGATTTTTATGCTTGTTTTTTAAGAGCAGAAATGAAGTGCTCAAAATCCTCTCAGATTTTTAAAGTCCTTTTTGATTTGTGTATTGGGTAGCGACCACCTAAATTCCTAGAGATTCTTTTTAGCTTTTTTTTCTGCTTTCTTTAAGGATTGTGGATGGTTTGGGGCTTTGAGATTGGGTTTTTTTTGGTTGGTTTGTTTATTTAGAAAGTCTCCTTTAAGAAATTAAATCAGATTTTCCGCAGGAGGGCGGGTGATTTAAGAGTCCTCTGGGTTTCTACCATCTCTGGTTGCGTCGCTCCTATACAGCTATTGCAGTTGAAATCTCCACCGGTGAAAAATATTCATTAGGAACAGGTTGTGCTGAACTATTTAAAAGTAAATAGTTTCATTACCCCATTGCTATTTTACAGGGACTCTGGGGAATGTCTAGCTTTGTTCTGGGTTTTCCACGTAACTCTAAGAGCTTTAACATTGTGTTGCACTATGAACCGCTACCAAATAAATCTTTATTAACCTATAAACACCGTTCAACAAGGAAAAGATTGGAGAAATATTGGTAGTTGGGGAGCTTCAGGAAAAAGTCTTTTGACCAATTTCCTGGTTTTCAATACGGTGCTTGGTGCAGTTCCAGATTAGACAAAAACCAAACCAGCCCCCAGTGCGTGGGGGGAAAAGAACCCACAGCCCAGACTGAAAAGCCCAGTTGGTATCTTATTTATCAGAAGTGTTGTCTTTATGTAATTTCAGCTCGCTTTTTGAATTGCTTTTGGTGAAACCTATTTTCTTTCTTGGTGAGAAGCAGTATTAAAACTTTCCATTTGTTTTCACGAGCTATAGTTCAGGTTAACACGTACCTGCCCCTTCAAGCTCCCCGTCTGATAGGGACCTGTCAGTGGCAACTGATCATCCTCAACTCTGACGGGAGATCTGGGCAGCATCAAGTCATTTGGTACCTCATTAATCTTTTCAGTGAAATTAATTCCTTTGCCTCGTTGAGGCCTGCACATGTAAGGAATGGAGGAAGAATTCAGGTCCGCTTTTCGCTGTTCTTTTGTTTATCTAAATATCCTTTAATTTTTTTTTTTTTTTTTGGTGAATAAGATGTGGACTCTTGAAAAAATTATGACCGAAGCTGTTTTGGTGTTTCTAACCCAAGTAGAAGCTGTGAATAGGAGGGAAACCTTCCTTTTGTGATGCCCAACTTTAAGGAAGGGGCTGGGGAAATGATTTGCTATAAAACCTGCCCCTCTGCAAAGCATTTAAGCAGAATCCATACCAATCTCCAGCTGAGTGTGTCACAGACCTACTAAAGCTGCATTTTCTGCCTGGGGTGCTTTGCAGAGCTATTCATTATTTAAGTTTTATGAGATGTCACCACTCACATTAATATTTTTTTTTTCTTTCACTCTGAATAAATAAGGAAAATATTTTTAAACAAGAAGATAAATGAAGGACAGTGATTGATGAATAATAATGAAAATTCTTTGAACACCTAGGCTTGCATGGGAATAAGTGCTGATGTGTTGCAGCCATCCTCAAAGACCTCTGCAAATTAACTTTCATTCGTATGCACACATCCACAAATGACAAATTAAAAAAGAATAGAATATGATTTAAAAGAATAGCCAATAGAAATGTGTTTTTCAATACACATTGCAGTTGGCTCTCGTGTTTAAGGGCCTTAAACACGTGTCCATGATTCTGCAAAATCAGCCCATGTTCAAAACCTTTCGAGATCCACCAACAGCGTGGTTCCTGCAGCTTCTTCTCAGAAGTTCAGGAATTATCTGAGGAAACATTTCAGGATAAGACAATTCCTTAATGGATGTGTCTCATCAGCAAAACCTCCTCAGCGATGTCTTCACCCCCTTGCGTGGGTCTGGGTGAGCTTGCTGACTCCTCTTCCTCAGCAGCTCGGATTTTGAGTGATGAAAACCCATTGCCCAATTCATGAGCTCTATAAACCAGGCATTTATATGATATATATTTATAGGAACTGTTGCAGTCACGCTTGATATTAATAAATTTCAAGGTAAATGATCCTTAGGATCATTGATTTGATTTTTTTTTTTTATGAAAGCGCCGCATTTGCATGAGGTACAATACGTGACGAAGCCCTGGCATTCTAAGATTATGGCAGTGATTTGTTTTCCTGTTCATTGTTGAAATAAGAACATGGACATGAATAATTATCTTTCATCATTCTTCTGCTGCTATCATAAAAATGTCCTTAGGTCAGGGCAGATTGAAGGCCATATATCTTTAGGTACCAAAGTAATAGCGATGGGGATGTAGGTCGGCTAAGATATTCTCACCAGTTTTGGTGAAAACCATGAGAACCCTCAGCTGTTCTCAATAATTGTGGGAGATGGAGAAACACAGAAGTAATGGATGAATTTTCCATCACTAAAGAGGGAACAATAGATTTTTGGCTTACCTCAAATGGGCAAGGAGAGCAAGGAGAAGGCACCTTCTTTAACGGTTTGCTGTAGTGAGCAGAAGAAAGCAGTCTTGAGTCCTGATCTGCTGCCCATCAAAATCAATGGGGACCATTTGAATCTTCCATAAGAGGAAGATGCTCGGGTGGATTCTCAAGCTGTAAAAATGTTTGTACTAGAAAGATTCTAAACCAACCAGAGGTCCTATCCATCCCCCTTGTGAGCAGCTTTCCCTCCCGAGAGCTGCAGCAGCTCCCCTTGGCATGCTCTGGGCTCACAAGGAAGTTAGGTTATTGAACAGCGCTGAGATTTAATTAAGGCCAGAGTTAAGTTTGTAAAGATATTTTGCTGCTTTTTTTTTTTTTTAAAGAGAAAAAAGTCAGAAATACAAAATTAACACAATGGTAAGCAGAGCAGAATGGCCTTAATTCATATTATCGTATAAACATAATTTTATAGCATTTTTTTCGTACATGTAGTATATTAAGATGCAGATTCTGTGTGTTGCAAGAGAACTTGATAGCCTGTGAAATTAAAACTACAGGCAGTTAAATTATTGATAGAAAATAAAAGAATACATTTTTGTAATTGTAATTCACATTTAGAATTCGTCTTTTTCTGTAAGAAATTCATTATGATATGCCTGAATATGTTTAGTGGAAACAATTGGGACAACTTAAATTTCCCATCTAAGAAAGAAAAGGATCCTCAAACAATCTGAGAAAATCCCACCAGTATTGTCCATCAAAAGCACAGCTGCATTAAAAAAACCCAACAAGGGAGTGTTCAGTGTTTCTTGTTGCTCCCTCCTTTTCCACCTTCTGACAGATGAAGTGTTTCTTTTTGGATCTTTGGGAGGTCCAGGTGATGGAGCTGATGGTGCCGATAGCACAATTTGCAGTGTAATAAATTTACAGTCTAAGCAAGCAAAACTGACCAAGCCCAGAAGAAATGGAGAACTTCTGTCTTTATGGAATGATCTGCTGTAGGCTTTTCAGGAACGACCCATGGCCGTGTCAGAAGGTTTCTAAGGACCGTCACTCCAGTGATGCATTTTAGTGTGGGAAAGTAAGACTCGAGGTGAAAAATGGAGGGTATATATTATGTATCTGTGAAGGATCCTGATGAAATCCTGGGTGGAATCATTAGTTAAACCCAATGTCTGTCACGTTCAGAGGAGGCGTGAGTGAGAATCTCCTGAGGATGCTCCCCCAACCCTTTCTGAAAGTCAAGGAGCTTCCAAAGGATCTTGTTTTTACCAGGCATCCTCAAAACCTTGCATTCCCAGAGAGTTTATAAATGGATTTAGGAGACACTTCTAGGCAAATCTGTATAACCTTTAGGACACATGAATTGTCTCCATGTCAAAGGACAACTTTATCTAACTACTAAATAATAGTATCAATATCCCACAGTAAATACACTAAAATATTCCTTTCCAAAGTCATCTTAAATATCAGCATAAAACAGTCCACTGAGTCTTTCTCTGCATTACCCACCTACACCTCTGCCTTAGAATATCCCAAATATGTCAGAAATTAGGCAGTTTTTAGCTTGTACCTGATATTTTGGTTATAAATACAAACGGGGCTTGGGGAGTCTTTGTCAGTCAGTATCTGTGTTTAGGGGCTACGACAATCCTATCATCTATCATCCTATCTCCTAACAGGAGATGGAGTGTAGGAAAAATTAGCCAGATAAAGCTATTAGTGAGGCCTCAAATTCAAGGATTTGAGGAAATTTTAAAAAAAAAAAAAAGCTGTCATTTCAGCAAGCTGATTTTTGGAAATTTTGTGTTTCTGGGAAGGGGAAGCATCATCAGGCAAAGGACCACCAAAAGCCCAAGGAGGCAGGGACCAGACCAGTCTGTTTAAGCAATATTGGTAGCTGGGAGCCGTGTGTGCTGCTCATGGGGTTGGAAAGGATCCCAGGGTAGAGCCCAGAGCTCCTTTTCCCCAGTTAAATTTATTTTCTCATCACCTGAAGCTTGATTGGTGACATAAGACTTTGGGCTACCAGGATGGCAAGTGAGGAGGAAATTTAAGAAATATAGCATGACCCAGAATCAGTACATATATTTCATACAGGATTTGGTATTAGCCTCTTGCTGTTATTATTCTTTAAATACTTTTTGGAGGTGAGATAATAACTTTTCTTTTATGTGTGCCTGAAGACTCTGAAGCGCTGAGATAGCGATAGCCAGTATAACTTAATTTCAAAAGTAATTAATGAGGCTGCATTTTAATGAGCCTTTTTATACAGTGTTGTGAACTGGGCTGTTTCATGATGCCGTTGTTCTCAGGCTGCTGGAGGGGGGAAAAAAAGAAAGCAGAACCTGGGAAAAATTAATTTAAGAATAGCAGCAGCAGCCCAAGTACCAGACAATCTGTACATCAGTTTGCATTTATTTTATCCTCACAGGTATTGTTGAAGCAGGGGAAAAAAAAGACAATTCCTTCAAAGTTCCAGCGTGGAAAGGATTCATAAGGTTGTAAATTTTTGCTGTGCTCTTATAACTTATCAGCCACCGTTCATTCTTTTCTGCTTTAGTGTTCTCTTTCCCACTTTCTTTGCAGGAATGCAAAATGGGGACTATAATAAGTAAGCAAGGTTTTATTTTAATTTTTTTTTATGCGTGTGTGTGCGGGATAATTTGGTTTCTACATGAAATAATTTCAGAATATTAATGGCTCTTTGTAACTCTTAGATAATATCAGAATAAGGAAGAATGGGTGGGAGAGTAGTTTGTGCGTCCTCAGGTTGAAATCTAATGAATGCTGCTATGCAGGTTTAAAAATAACATAAACATATGTGCAATATTTTTATCACAGTGAAAATCCAAGCATTTTATTCCTATTATAAATTACGGTATTGCCCAAAATGTAGAAAAATCTAGATTTTTTTTTTTTTTCCCCCCCCAAAATGAGTATGGATTTTAAAAGATCTTATGGAAATCTAGAACTAATTCCCTTCTGTCTTTGAGGAATGATGTGCTTGTAATTTAAAGTTCTGGGGTTATTTTGGAAGAAATCAGACCTCATAGATTGGCTCGTTGGGAGTCCTGGGGAGTTTTGAGGAACCAGAGTAACAATCCAGATCCCTGTTTATAATCTGTTGGGGAAGGCAGAGTGGTGTGCTTTGATTGAACTTCTAATCACTGTAGATGCCTGTTCCTTTGTAAAGCTTCAGCTGTTAGAGCAGGTTCTGAGACATAAAGTAACCTCATTCCTAAACAGCTTTCTCTTGATTATAATAAATAATTGATTTTTTTTTTATTACATGGGTATGGCTTAATTAAGTGGACTGTAACAGCTGTTGATTTAACAGGGGGAAGGGGTAGTTGTACTTCCTCATCCTCTTCTTCCTCCTCCTCCCCAGGAAGGAGGGAGCAACTTGTAGTCGTGCTTTTACTTATCTCTGGCCAGGCAACATCTCCAGCAGCTTAGTGCCTTCTAGCAAAAGGCTTTATACTGTTAACACTTCATTGAAAAATATATTGATTAGAGCTTCACGGTACTGTTAATTTTGCTGTTTGCCATCTCTGCTGCCATTTCCAGAGACGCAGCTAAACGGCGGGCTGTCAAATTCGCCGCTTTAGCAACATGTTATTGAGTTTTAATGGCTGGGAAAGTGTCTAAACAGAGCCCTGAATGGCAAACAGGGCTTTGAGAGAGAGATATTTCAATGAAATGGCTTGAAAGGAGGCTTTTTGCAGAGTGACACAAAACATTCTGCAAAGCAGCCC
>JAHREE010118181.1:0-16254 GCA_033628505.1 Tringa tobata | reverse complement strand
CCCCCAACCCTGCGCCACCAGGCCCTACGCTGCCGCCATAATTCCGCCAAGCGCCCACAAGCCACCGCGCGGGGACCACAGACACAGCGCGGCGGAAGCGGGTGCCAAAGGAGGACTTACCATAGAGAGGGCGGGCGGGACTGTCCGCCATGATGGCTACTGAGGCGGAAGTGGGCGCTCTGGCGGCAGTGCTGCCTGCCTAGGAATGGCGGCCTCCTCTTCCACACCTCCCCGTCTCCCCCTCTTCCTCCTCAGTCGGGCCCTGAACAAGGAGCGTAGGGCGCCAGTCCTGCGGGCCCGGGGTTGCCCTGGAGAAGGGCCTTGCCCTGAGGTGCTACAAGGCTATGGCCCTGCGCCTCTCCATGGCGGCCTGTGCAGGCCATGGGGCTCTCACCCTTGTGTTTGGGGGAAGCCAGGGGACAGGTAGGCAGAGAGAGCAAGGGCCTCAGGTCATATTGCAACCATAACTGGAACCTACTGGTGTGAACCACTGTAGGGTCTTGTCTCAAAGATTAGCTCATCAATAGGCCTGCAAGTTGCATATCTCAGAGGCTGCTTGCTTGATGTAGGAGGCTTGGAAAAGGGCAGTGTATAGTTAACGTGAAACAGCACTTCATGGCTTCAAAGTGCTCACCCTGGGTGTCAATGTGAGGGGTGCTGGAATGATGAGGGAACAGCCATGGAAGAGGGAAGGGATTAAGGAGATAGGTTGGGATCCTTGTGGGGAATACGGGGAAGAAACAAAGCATCAGGATAAAAAGGGAATAGCTCTCAGTCATTCCCTTTGCTCAGAGGTGTGTATTAGCAACATTAGCCTAAGCCCAGCTGTCAGTCAGCAACCGTCCTTCCCCTCCCCTTACAAATTGTTCCTTTACATGATGTATATTCATTGCTGTCTGTGTAAATAAGGCAAAGTGTAAATGAGCATCACTCGGACATTAAATTCCCCCTCTTAAAATGCAGTGTCTCTCTTGTGTTTGCTTTTGATTTCAGATGCATCTTACCAAACTTTTATGAATCCACATGAGGGCGTGTGAAATAAAAGGTTCTTTGATGCGTCTACAAATTAAGATGGCAACATTTTCGTGAGCATGCAGTTTAGAAGAGAGCCCACAAGAGGTCCCCAAAGATGTTGCTATCCAGAGAGCTATGTAAATTACACCCTTTGGGTCACCCAGCCATGGGGGAAAGCACTTGGAAGAAGCGAGCCCTCTGTATACAAAGAAACCGGTTATTTTAAACAACTCGTCAAAAATGTTAAGCTTCACTCAGAAGTAAATAGTAACAATAGTAAATAGTAACAATAATTACTGTGTCAATTCCTAAGAGCTACACCTTTCTGTTACCAAGCATCCACTATTGTGTTTTCTTATCTGCAAGCCTCAGTCCGCGCCCTGTGAAATGGGTTTATGATTTCTTTCAGCACACACAGTTTAGATTCAAGATCAAACCTGGCAGAGGAGTCTGGCTTCCCAGCTGGGCGGTCGGGACTTCAGTATTGTTGGGCTACAGATCACTGCAGCCTGAAACCAGTGCATCGCCCTGTGATGGTGAGGGTTAGTCATAGATTATAAATCTGTGGACTTTATATCAGGAGGAGCTGTTATGCTAATTTGCAGCAGCCTGGACTTGAACACCTCCAGGGATGGGGCATCCACAGCTTCTCCAGGCAACCTTTTCCAGTGCCTCACCACCCTCATAGTAGGAATTTCTTCCTAATATCTCATCTGAATCTCCCCTCTTTCAATTTAAAACCGTTACCCCTCGGTCCTATCACTACGCTCCCTGATAAAGAGTTGTCACCCCTCCATTTCTCCTGTAGCCCCCTTTAGGTACTGGAAGGCTGCTATAGAATGGAGGAGACTTCTCCTGCTGTTAGGTTAGAGTAAATGGCAAGCATTCCCCGTGTGGAGGATTAATTGAAGAGGAGAGCTAAAAAACTAGCGCAGTCCCTGCTCTGAACAGATACAATGATTCTTCAAATAATAAAGGACTGGCTTAGTGTCTTTGGACAAAATAATTCCTTACAACCCCAAGGTGCTCTCCTTCTCCCAACTTGTGTGTATCCATGTGAAGTACAAGTAGCTACGATCGTGTTTTATGGTCAAGGTTTGGATTCCTTAGAAGACTTGGACACTAGAGAAGGGTATTGGTGGAGTGGAGGAGCCTGAGTCCAGACTCACAAAAATCCCTATTTGATCTTGTTGCAGAGGCACTTAACCTTCACAAGACCACAACTTTGGGGTTTAAAGACCTCTAAACATACAGAGTTTTGCCTAGTCTTGAACTTGTTTGGACTTAGTTTAGGTCTAAGAAGTATAGCATCGTGCTTTTACAGGGCCTAAGAGATATTTTCCCCAGCTCAAGAGCTCAGAGAGCTTCCATCCAGCAGTTATTCTCAGAGCATACCCAGCACTCATGGATATCACAATCAGCCTCTCAGTCCCTCCGGGGAACATCCCATAGCCCTTTGCCCAGCAGGGCTGACCCTGCATGTGGAGAAATGTTGCCCCATCAGTCAGACAGCTGGGGGCTGCTTTACCCCCTGCAGCGCTCCAGGCTTGGGGCAGAGTGGCTGGAGAGCTGCCCGGCGGAAAAGGACCTGGGGGTGTTGGGTGACAGTCAGCTGAACATGAGCCAGTGAGTGCCCAGGTGGCCAAGAAGGCCAACAGCATCCTGGCCTGTATCAGGAGCAGTATGGCCAGCAGGACTCAGGAGGTGCTTGTGCCCCTGTAGTCGGTACTGGTGAAACCCCACCTCGAGTACTGTGTCTGGTTTTGGGCCCCTTACCACAAAAAAGACATTAAGGTGCTGGAGTGGGTCCAGAGAAGGGCAACGAAGCTGGTGAGGGGTCTGGAGCACAAGTCTTATGAGGAGAGGCTGAGGGAGCTGGGGTTGTTCAGCCTGGAGAAAGGGAGGCTGAGGGGAGACCTTATTGTTCTCTACAACTACCTGAAAGGAGGGTGTAGAGAGGTGGGAGTCGGTCTCTTCTCCCAAGTCACAGGCGATAGGACAAGAGGAAATGGCCTCAAGTTGCACCAGGGGAGGTTCAGTTTGGATATTAGGAAAAACATTTACCCTGAAAGGGTTATTAAGCATTGGAATGGGCTGCCCAGGGAAGTGGTTGAGGCACCATCCCTGAGGTTTTCAAAAGACGGGTTGACATAGTGCTTAGTGACATTGTTTAGTGATGGCTTTATCAGAATTAGGTTGATGGTTGGACTAGATGACCTTAAAGGTCCCTTCCAACCTAGACAATTCTATGATACTATAATGTAAATAGCCAGACAATAACAAAACCCCAGGTATTCCCCCTTCCCATGGCTGCTCTAATCACAAAACAGCTCCAGGCTGAAGACTTCTTTCTTCTGTGCATGCTAAGCCTTGGATCTCTTTGCGGACAGGAACTGGCACCAAGGGTGCACCCTCACTTACTCCTCTGCTGAACAATTTGGCTGTGGCAGCCCTTAGAAAGGTACTGTCTACTGCGTGGAAAACATGAAAAGCAGGAGAAGTCACCACTTCCCTTGATCATTTCCTCCAGTGATTAATTATCCCCACAGTTTAAAACTGCACCTTATTTTTAATTTCACTTGGCTTTATTCCCAACCACGGGTGCCTGTTGTGCCTTTCTCTGGTAATTTTGAAAGCCTGTTTTCTCACCGGGTATTATACTTCATAATCTAGTCTTGCAGCTGCCTTTGGGTAAAGTGAGCAGACTCGGCTCTGCTCATCTCTTAAAGCTGATTCCTCCCTCCCACCAATCTTTTGAGGGCTTTTGCTTGCTCTCTATCCAATTTATCAACATCAAAACCATAAGAACTCTTTCAGCATCAGCTCCAATAATGTGAACTAGAGAGAAAAAATCACTTTCTCCCCCAACTTTCTAGACGGTTGTTTATCTGAAGATCACACTGGCCTTTTCACCCACACCACCACACTGGGTGCGTGAATCTGGGTGTGTGTCCACAGTGACTCTCAAATCCTTCTCAAGGTTGTTGCTTTCTGGATTAGAAAATTCCGTGCAGTCTTTGGTCTGAGATGAATAAACACATTCAGCTGTGTTAAAGGCATCTGTCTTGAAAAGAAATCCCTCGCTGATGTCACTGGCATGGCCTCTTAGTTATCATCCCAAATTCTTTATGGTACCTGTACGTATTCTCAGTGTAATTCTGTATTTGCTTGTGGATCACACCAGGAGACCAATATTCTTTGATAATCTCAGTGCTCTCGGATGCAGGTCTCTCCTAAATGATGGTCCTTCTCTGAGGTTATTGCAACACTGCAAAATGTCTTGCATCCTGAAAGAGAACAGAAACATTTATAGAAACCTTGTGCCTGTTTGATGTTTTTTTCTCATCTACTTCTTGTCCTGTAGTGTCATCAAGATTGCTTATGTTCCTAATGGATTTTAAAAACTCCCTCTTAGCCTTGCCAATGCAGGGATTTTTTCCCTGGTTTCCTGTGTAATTTTTCTGTACTTTAGAGTTTAGAGGACTTTAGAGTCCTGTATGCTCTTTGCTCTCTGGTTCCCCTTTCTTCCATCTGTAATGTTACTCTTAATTGTTGTTTTTCACTGATTTTTTCTGAATCTGGATGGGAATTTAGTCACGGCAAATTTTTTTCCTGAATTTTTGGGTCTCCCTCTGTAGATGCTGGGGCTATCTTCTGCCCACCCTTAAAGTACAGCATCAGGGCATGCAACCTCCTCTTCCAAAGCAGCGTGGTACCACCAACGTGAGCATAGTCTCAGCAGGGCAGAGGTTCAGTTCCAGAATGGAAACCTCCCAGCTTGAATTTTCCCCTTTCCTCCCTTCCTGTAAGAGCCTGTCTTTTGCCGTTTGGGACACAGCTTGCACGGGTTGAACAGCAGTAAATCCCATTCCTGCTTAGGAGACTCTGCGGCACGTTTCCTCCCTCGGGACACCATGTGCTTTGAAGGATCATGCCTCCCGCTGGGTTACAGACGGGCACAGGGGATTGTCAAGAGTAGAGGCTCAGTGCAGGAATGCTCAGCATCCCGAGGCAGCCTTAAAAGAAGTTTGTGGGAATTTGCTGTTTCCTTGATTAGGAAAAGAATAGAGGCCGGGCTGGGCTGTGACTCAGGCGGTGAGTCAGCCTGGGGCTGCTTTCCGATGAGGCCATCCCCCGCTGTTTAGCTCCAGTCACACCCATGGGGCAGTAAAAACCTTGTGCCGATGCTTCTTCCTGCTCACAAAAGTTCTCCTGGCCCTTAACCTCCTCTCTGCTGCCTCCCACCGAGCCGTCTCTTCTGCTTTCTGCGTCTGTGCTCCATCCCATCCCTGGGCTGCCGTCTCCCCCTATGCCTTCAGCACTGGGTGGATTTAGTGGACTTGAACTCCTGCTTTGCCAGTGAGGGAGAGACCCTGTAACCTATTCACCACGGAGGGGAAATCCCAGGAGTCAGCAGGAATTCCCTGGAAGAAAAGGTGCAGGATGAGGACCTGATCTGGATCTTGCCTGAGGCAGCGATGACCTTCATCAGACACCGCAGGCTGTGGTTCCTCTGCCAGCCACTGAACGGGCTGGGCCAGTGCTGCAGGTCCCACATACTGCTTTTGAATGCATGTTCTGTTTACCGTGTCTTTCACTGTCTGCTTCCCCATGCCCGCAGCTCTGCTGAGGTCCCAGTGCTCTTCCCACGTGAGACGTGATGTCAACCCAAAGGCACTCGGGGACGCGGGGAGGGAGGGTGCTGGAGGAACGAGTGACGCCCCAAGACGTGCACAGCTCACGCTTCCTGGCCTCACAGTCTTGGATGCACGCTCAGCTCCATGGAGGCTCTCTGGTTTCTATTGAATCGATTTTTTTCTGAGCTTGGACAAAGCAAATAATTTTAGCCATGCAGTGTTTACATCCAGGAGAGCAGCCAGGACATACCTCTGTCTATGGTTGCATCCACTGTTAAGCAAAAGTGTCCTACTGTTTTATTTATTAGCCAAACATTTCTACTAATAGCTAAGCTAATTTTATCCTTTTCTTAATGCTGGCAGACAATGACTCAGTCTGGCTGGGAGGAGTCTCAGTAGCGCAGTGCCCAGACTCTGAGCAAACAGCATTATACAGCAGGAAGGGCCGGCCATCCACACACCACAGTGGTTCTGGCTTTGGACTAGCTTGGTTTCCCTCTGTCTTCTCTGTGCAGATGTGGAACAAAGAAACCAGTGGGTTTATTGGGTGGGATGGAGTGGAGACGCACTTCCCTAAGAGCCAGCTGCAGCTGAAACTTTTAGCAATAGCCTCAGGAACTGGTACCCATACTGCTCTACCATTTTTTTTTCTCTGTTTTAGCTCTTTATCAACATTTTCTGTCTGAGTCAGTCTTCATTTTATGTTCTGCTCTCCCTTAACTTTAGGATTATCCTTACAAGGCTCCAGGTAAGTGAGGTATCTAATCTAGGCAAATCTTTAAGGCTCCTTTGCTGTTCAGTGGACAGTGACAGGTTCATCTAGGAGGTGACTCACTCACTTGTCTTGGGCAATCTCATAAAGTCCTGCCCTGTATTTCATTAGTATGTTATAAAGGCAGGTAGAAGATATTGATGTTACAAGGTAAAACAATATAAGCAGATTTGTTCCAAAGACGAGATTAGGTTAGATGAGATCCATCTGGATTTAACATTTTTGTTGCTGAAAACATCAATATGCAGCGAGGTACTTTTTATACATGAGGCTGTAAAGGAATGGAGCAACCATTGTGAAAGCACAGACTTTCCTAATTCATCTCGATTCTCCAAACCAGGAATACAAGAAAGAGTTTCTAAGAAGAGTAAAATAGCTAAGCAGCATCCTGACCAAGTTAAAACCGAACTCAGGTTCCATTCCAGCAATATCTCAGGAGTCCTCGGACTCATTATAAAGAAGGTCAGCCATAGCATCAGTCCCCACCTCCTGCAAAGGTGCCGTATGAATATAGCATGTTTTCCTGCCTAAGAGGATTCTAGCTGGAAGCAGCCAGCCGTGAGCTCCCAACCACTGGGATAATCTTTAGTTACTCCTAGTTATCCTTCAACTGGTTTATCCTTAGTAACCTTTAGTTACCCTTTAGTTACTGAACTACCACACTGTGCAAAGGGTTCTCCCAGTAGCGAGGCAATTCTAGCTTCGGAAGAGTCTTAACCATTCGCATTGTTTCCTTCAGACGTGGGCAGGAGAGAGTTTACTCTGATTCGGATGAAAACAAAGAACAACGGCAGCTTGGAAAACAACGAAATCTTGGCACGCAAGTGAGATCAACCAGGTGGATTCTCCTTTAGCTCTTGATTGCAAATTCACAGTATTTCAGCTGCTGAGGCTTGGAGGGAGCCTTTGCTGGTGTGGGGCTGTGTCAGTGCAGGGGGCAGAGGGCTGGCACCCAGGAAGCTGGTGTTTTCTTCCCAGCTCTGCCACCAGCCTGGGGACCTGGAACAGTAACCCCCTCTCCCCAGGTCCTGTGCGTTTCATTTTTTTATAAAACCACCTGATAATGGACCAAAGGCTTTTGCTCTGCAGTCTGTGGATGCAATATTCCGTGTAAAAGCAGGGAGCAAAATTTTATTTCCTGTATTACAAAGCCCAGAGGGCTCTGCCGTGTGATTTTACCACCAGAACCATCACCTCTGTTTGAGTTAGACTTGTGCACTGAGTCCTGCTGTGGGGCAGGAGGCAGGCTTCTCCTAAAAGATCAGTTACTAACCATGACCAAAGCCCTTCCCAGCTGAGCTGAGCCTGGCAAAATGCGTTTCCTTCCTGGTCTTTTTGTGTGCTTTGGGGTTTGGGCAGAGCGGCAGGAGGTGTTCAGCTGAAGTGGAAGTGGTTTGTGCTGGTCAGGAGTGTTGAAACCCAGTAAGCAGAGCCGGTTGGTTCAGGATTTGTGGTGGCCAGTGCCTTCAGCTGAATGTGGAGCTCCACGGCCGGCGTGAGCGAAGCCCTACCTGCAGAAGGAGGAGGTCTTCTGAACAGGGCGTTGTGTGCTCTCCTGCAGGCTCAGGGCACAGCCAGAAGGTGTGGGCTGCAAACGCGTCTGCAGACGAGCCTTGTCTTGGCAAGACTCTGCCTGTTTCTGTGTCATCGCTGCTGAGGATTAGTGACTGAAACCGAAATTCGTGTCCCCCTCCCTCCCTTCCCTGTGCTCTCTGGCCTGTCGCCTGCCTTCAGCACGGTACAAGCAGCCACTTCTCACCTCTGTCCCTGCACCTCATGCTGCTCACACGTGAAAACACGCACATGAAGCAGCTTGACCCCATCATTCCTATCCAATACTACTTTAGTGAGCCCTTAGCAACTTTGTTTTGCCATCTTTGCAGGTAAAATTTTACGCCAGAATAGAGGGAGGAGCCCTGGTCCTGAGCAAGGTGCTGCGTCCCACCGGCGGTGGGGGAGTCCCACCACAGCCCGAGCGGTTGGATGAGCGGCTGTGGAGGGAAGCACCGATGGAGCTGGAGCCCGTGGGGGTTGGGCTTGTCCAGGAATGTTTGGCGTGCAATGAATGCGCTTTCTGCACTTTTCACATCTCTCCCCGCTTCAAGTTTTCATTGCGTTGGGGCCTGCCTGCTCCAGCAACTCCAACTCCTGCGGGTCTTCACCAGCTATGAGCTCAGCAGTCTGCGCAAGGTAGGCTTCAAAGCGCTCCCCACCAGCTGTAAGGATGTTCAGTTAGAAACACGTGGAGTGGTTACATACTGCCTTGTGCTGGGGGAAGGACAAGGGGCTGGGGTCCTCTCCAGGGGGTTCCTGTTTATTTGGGTTCCGCACAGAGGAGACTGAGAACGTGGTGGTGTGGGATGGGCATGGGGGCTGCTGCTCAGAGGGACTGTAAGCAGCGTGGCCCAGGCTGGACCACAAGTCTCTCACTCTTGTGCTTTCGCTACAGAACTAAAGGGCAGAAGGTGTTTCACCTTCTGACTTTGTGAATAAGGGACTATTTGTGCAAAATCCAGTAACGACGGCTCGGGGCAGCAGGACAAGGACTGGAGCACTGTTATGGGAGTCAGACAGTTGACCCCAAACCTCTCCTGCCTCCTGATGGAGGTAAGACTACAACCTCACTCTCCTAGATGCTGATACTGAGCTTAAGAGAGAGAGAACAAACAAAGTGACCTTTCCATGGCTGCCTGCAGCCAGGAGAGGATTCATGGCTACAGATCTTGAGGATGTGCAGGCTTTTAATTCTCTTTGCAAAGCAGAGCCAAAGCCTTGTATTTTGGCATTAGTTCCTGTACAGCTTACAAGCCTCCCTGTGCAAAGAGCTGGCTTCAACGGATTCCGTTCTTCTGCTGCATCCTCTGGGGAGCTGTAAAACCTACCCTGAGATCCTGAGTTTTACTGTGGGGAAGGAGATGTAGACATGAGAGGCTACAGCACCGAAGCTGAGTGCACCTGAGCATCGCTTGATGAGCCATGTGTCTGGGGACTGGCTGCTCCTCAGCCCGGTATGTGACAAGTGTTACACAGCCACAAACAGGTTAACACCATCTCCCAAAAAAGTCCAGACAGTTACACAGCAGATCCCAGCAGAGACGCTGCAAAGTCCGACTCCTCTTCTTCTGGGCTGTGTTTGAAATCAGAAGGCTCCCAGGTCTGCGCTCCACACGCTTTGGGTTTTGCACTTGCAATTTAACCTGCAGTCCCAACCAGCCCCCCCTTTATTTAAAGCACTAATTTAAGGGCCGTACTTCCTTCCACCCTGCTGTCAGTTAGTGTGACTAAAGGCCCTGCTGCTTTTGTTTTCTGGAGGAAATCCTTTTGTCCTGGCTGTCGTACACCGATGCTGCTCTGTGAACTCCGAGGGCAGAAGCTGTGTGCTGTACTCATGGCAGTGACGGGATCGTGGGACGTGTTTTCCACGTCTGAACCTTTCCCCAGGCAGTACCGGCCAAGAAACAACATATGTGGAAAACACATTACATTTACGCCCAGCAGCAGTTGCCAAGGCCTGACAGGAGCACGGTGAGAGACCTGCTCACTCTCCCCTTGCACAGCCAGCACACGCCGGTTTTTATGGGCTAAATCCCTGCGGTGGCAGGAGTGTGTTGGGTCCTGCCCAAAGTTTGTCTGACCAGCTGTGGACATCCTGGGCTCGCTTTACAGCCGCTGCAGAGACAGAGGCACGTCTGGAGGATGCCATCTCATCCTCGCCTGGCTGTGAAGGATGATGTGAGTCACACCCTTGCGGTCCCTGCTTCTCTGCTTTGGTTGTTGGGATGACTGGCATCCATGTGGGTACCACCGGTGCTGACCCGAGTGGCACAAAGAGTGTTGGAGCCAGGGGGCATGGTCAGAACCTCACCTCCATCTATCGGATCTGGCCAAACCCTTAAAACAGAACATCTCACTCCTCCTCCCACTCCTTGGTTCCAAAACACGGTGGTGTTGCTGGAGACAGGCAGTCCAGGGTGCGGCTGCTATCTTGCCTCTTGATTAAAGCTTCTGGATCCTGCCAGCAGGTTTAGCTTTCTCAAGGATTATGGTTTTCTCATTCCCTCTTCTGAGATGATGCAAACCAAACAAGTCTGTACCTCTAATTTTGTTCCCACCCATCAGTATCCTGTCAATGCAGACTGTCAGGAGCTGTCTCACACCTTGTCTCCAAACAGCACCCAGCATGGTGTGCTGTCAACTTTTTTGCTACACTGCAACACAATATTTAAAAAATAAAATACAACAAACAAATAAAAAAAAAAGTCAGTAACAATACCTAGAAGAAAAACATGGAAGAGAGTAACTTTCCTGTCCAAAACAGATTTAAGGTGTGAAAGAAAAATTTAAGGCCTTTGACATGGTCCCCCAAAACATCCTTCTCTCTAAATTGGAAAGATATGGATTTGATGGGTGGACTCAGTGGATGGGTTCAGTGGATAAGGAATTGGTTGGATGGTCACTTGCACAGGGTAGTGGTCAAAAGCTCAATGTCCAGATAAAGATCAGTGACAACTGATGTCCCTCAGGGGTTTGTAGTGGGATGAGTCCTGTTCAATATCTTTATCAATGACCTAGACAGGGGAAATGAGGGCACCCTCAGCAAGTTTGCTGATGACACCAAGCTGAGTGGTGCAGTTGACACACCCGAGGGACAGGGTACCATCCAGAGGGACCTGGACAAGCTTGAGAACTGGGCCCATGTGAACATCATGAGGTTCAACAAGGTGAAGTGCAGGGTCCTGCACATGGGTTGGGGCAACCTCCAGTGTCAATACAGGCTGGGGGATGAAGGGATTGAGAGCAGCTCTGAGGAAAAGGACTTGGAGGTACTGGTGGATGAAAAGCTGAACAGGAGCCAACAACACGTGCTCATGGCCCAGAAAGCCAGCCATGTCCTGGGCTGCATCAAAAGAAGCGTGGCCAGCAGCTCGAG
Organism: Tringa tobata; assembly: GCA_033628505.1. Lineage (NCBI taxonomy): Eukaryota > Metazoa > Chordata > Aves > Charadriiformes > Scolopacidae > Tringa > Tringa tobata. The sequence continues at coordinate 4,901 of JAHREE010118181.1, read as the reverse complement.
GGAGGTGATTCTGCCCCTCTACTCCACTGTGGTGAGACCCCACCTGGAGTACTGTGTCCAGCTCTGGGGTCCCCAGCACAGGAAAGACATGGATCTGTTGGAGTGGGTCCAGAGGAGGGCCACAAAGATGATCAGAGGGCTGGAGCACCTCTGCTGTGAAGACAGGCTGAGAGAGCTGGGGTTGTGCAGCCTGGAGAAGAGAAGGCTCTGAGGAGACCTTAGAGCAGCCTTTCAGTACTTAAAGGGGGCTTATAAGAAGGATGGGGATGGACTTTTTAGCAGGGTCTGTTGTGATAGGACAAGGGGTAATAGTTTTAAACTAAACGAAGGTAGATTCAGACTAGATACAAGGAAGAAATTTTTTACAATGAGGGTGGTGAAACAGGCACCGGTTGCCGAGAGAGGTGGTAGATGCACCATCCCTAGAAACATTCAAGGTCAGGTTGGACGGGGCTGTGGGCAACCTGATCTAGTTGAAAATGTCCCTGCTCATGGCAGGGGGGTTGGACTAGATGATCTTTAAAGATCCCTTCCAACCCAAACTATTCTATGATTCTATGCCTCTCTGAGAACTGTTGTGGCTCTCACCAACTTACAGTCTGTAAAATAAAGGCCTTTACATTTGAAGCATCAATTCTTTTATCATAGTTGTTATTGTGTTAAAAAGCATCTCTTGACTTAAAGAATGAAAGTGTTGGAGCTTTCAGCACATGTCTAAATAACTCATTGTGATAGTTAATTATTAATTATATAATTATTACAAAGTTGCCTTGTACCACTATTCTGAATCTATCCTACTTCTGTTGTAGTAGTGCTTGCTTCTAACAACCTGAAGATTAACAGAGATCTCTTGTCTCTGAAGGCTGTGATAAAGTGCCAAAGGATGTAGCCTCTGGATTTTATTAATTAAATTCAGTATTTATGCAATGCGTTTGTGCTTCATGGTTTACAAGGTCCCTGTCAGACTCCCACTGTGCAAGTTTTTGTACAAACCCAGAACTGGTCCCTGTCCTAATGGTGTTATTGCCCAGAGAGCAATATGTTTGAGTGCTTCACCATTCACAGTCATCACCCTCTTCCTCTGACTGTGCACCACAGACGAACTCCTCCATCATTCTATGTCACTGTCCGTGCTTAATCCTTCCCGTCTTTTTCTCCTCTGATTTCAGCTGTGACACCAATCTGAGGCATCCACTGGCTGCTGTGGTTGGAGACTGTGAGTGCAGCCAGGAGGAAAGGCAACTGAGGAAGGAGAAGATCCAGATCAGCACCCCTGGCAGTTTGAGGTGGTTAGTGGCCTCTTCCTGGCCCACCCTTGTTTGTGAGCATCACAGCAGAAGGTGAGCAATGAAGCAGTATTATTGGTGGTGGGACATTCCTCACCAACATGAGGAGCACCACGGGGAAGGTATGAAGACATCTGTCTAAACACCTAACAAGAAGGCAGCAGACTGGCATCAAGACCTGGTTTAAGGTGGGAATCAAAATCCCAACAGCATGTTGCTAAGCTCTTCCCCAAAGAGTCTATTGTCCTTCTGCCCTCCTGGCCCCTGAATCTCTTAATTTTAGCAGGAATATTGTTTCACTCTCGCTTTTCTCCTTAGCTCAGCACTGGGCTCCTTTCCCAGACCAACTTTTTAGGCTTGTTTTAAAAAGAAACTCTCTCCCCATGAGACAGTGAGGAGGCAGATGTGCTCTCTCACATGCCATGGCATGTCTGCTGGCACTGCTGTCCTCCAAGCCCAACCTTTGGTATCTCCACTGAATCAGATGGCATTTCTCCAGTGGGACTGCTTGCCCTTGGAGACACTTTCTTTTTCCTTTCCTTCTCAGAAGAATGGGACAGCTACATACAGCACCAGGATCCCACCCTGAGGTCGTGGTAGGAGACAGAAGATCCGGCCTGGAAAAATATTTGGAGTTAGGAATGTTTTGAAAGACTAAACTAGAGGGGTCAGGCATGCGGGGAGAAAGATTTGCTATTTGTAGCAAATCCAGTGTCAGCCGTGTGAACAGAGAGACAGGGCTGGAGGCACAGTGTGGGAAAGCAGGCAAACAAGCCCAGCAGCTTCTCCTGGCTACAGGGTTTGGATGCTGGCATGCTTTTCAGGTTGGTTTTGCAGGGAGGTATTCTTTCCTTTGAGACATTGGTTTGGTGCTTGAGACATTTGAGACACTTAAGGAAGAGGAGGATGAGTCATCCATGGTATCTCAATGAAGATGGATGAAAACCTCCTTTATTCTCCTTTCCCCTTCCTACTCCTCATATTTTATCCTCATTTTCTTTTCACAGAAGGAGACAGCTTTCCTCAGCTCACTGTCATCTCTTCACTTGACCTTGTGTTTCCTCATGCCTATTTCCATTAATTTTCCTTCTTAACCTTTCCTTAATATCCCAACTTTTAAGGAATACAGATCCCCCTTCAACTCTAATTTTTGTCCTAATCTCCTCCTTTTTGTCCGGAGCAGCACCATTTTTTAGATCCTTACCTCTTTTCTTCACCCTCTCTCCAATCTCTCTCTCTTTGATCTGTTTTCTCCAACGCGCTCTGTCCCTGGTAGGCCTTCCAAAGCCTGTGTCCATACGGTCTCTTGCCTACAGCCCCTCCTGTCCACCCACACACTTCTGCCTGCCCCTGAGAGATCCCTTTTCTCACACGTCCCCTTGACCACATCACCTGCCTCTGCGTCTTCCCTGGGCTCCCTCTCCTCCATCAGGTCAAACATCATGTCCTTGCCTCCACTGCGGGGTCTTGTTGGCCTCTCAGCCCTCGGTGGGTTTGGAGGAGGCAGCCCTGGTTCCTGCGAGGCCACGCTGCCACTGCTGGCTCACGCTGCCCGCTTCCAACCCACCGTGCGTTCTCCCTTCCGCTCCCAGCAGCAGCCTTGGGGCTGTTTTGGACCCAATATTAATTGATCCTTTCTCATCACTCCCCACAGGCATCACGAGGAGTGACACATAAGAGCCTGCGACAGCAGATAAGCTGCTGCAGCACTGGGTTTTCAAAACCTCTGGGCAATTCTGTCTCGCTGTGTTTGACTCCTCTTGTCTGTGATCCCTTGGCTGAGAGGGTGATCTTCCCAGGGCAGGGCAGTCCTCTGGCCCTTGTCTTCTCCGCGCAGTGAGTGCCACACCGCGATGATTCTCTTCAGGAATGGTGATGTTAGCAAGAACAGAAAAAAAATACAGAGCTCCACATTCAAGGGTTGCAGCAGCTATCAAATTAGATAGAAACTGGAGAGGGACTTTGAATGGAGAGAAAATGGGATTGGAAGGAGAGGAGCAGAGCTCCATGCTGGCTTTCATGTCGATGGTTTTCATAGGAGATAAGAGCCTGAGGCTCTTGCTCGTCAGGCTGAGCCAAGGGTTTGCTGGGAAATACAGAGCTAAATAGGCAGGTGGACCCCAGCCTCACGGCCTGAAAGAGCTGCTCAGAGTTTCCAAAAAACAGGTAAGAAACCCTCGAGGCTCTGAAGACAGCTTGGGGCTGTGCACCCCGGTGCTGCAGGAGGCTGATGTGCCCGTCCAGGGCAGAGGCAGGACGTCTGTGTTTCCTGGTGGAAGTCATCGATCTGCTCAGCGTGCCGGACACTGCCATGCCCATCTTGAGACACTTCATAATGCCTTTTCCTTCAGTTGGGACCATGCCTGTCCCGAGGTCATTTGGGTCAGTCTCGGAGCGGGGTGTTTAAAGGCATCCCCTGGTCTAGCTCTGCCTGGGCAGCAGGGCTTTCCACGCGTGTGGAAATACTTTCCTCTGCTGCCCAGGAAATTGCAAGCCTCGGATCAGACAAATATTTAATAGCTAAGGTTTAGCTTCAGTTCTTGATTTCCCAGGAGCCTTTCTTCATCCAGTGAAATGAAATTTTAAGCCTGTCTTTTTTGAGCTGCTCTCTTCGGGTCAGGATGTGTCCATGCTTTCATTTCCAACGTCTTTCCTGGACATGACTAACTCCTTCTGTCACGGCTGGGTGACCAGGCATCTGCCTGGACCCAAACCAAGCCCACTTACTACATTTCCTGTTGTTCCCCAGCCTGGCCAGCCCACCTCTGCCTCCCTCAGTTGACAACACCCCACCAAGAGGTGCTGAGGTATTTCCTTGCCCTGACACTTCTAGAAGTCATCCCAGCATAGAGGAATGACCGTCTTAGAGCCTAGGCTATTTTTAGCGCTTTTACAGGCTTCTTCTCTGACCTTTAGCCACCCGCTGTCCCATTTCATCATTTGCAATACAGACTGCTCCTACCTCAGCTGCAAAGCACTCGTTGGGTTGGGAGCACTTGGAGTTTTTTTTGCTTGGAAACCACATTATAAATGCGACCTGTGCCTGAGACTGGCATCCGCGATTTTTAAAGTTTTTGGCAACACAGCTGAACATATTTAGCTTCTCGGGTGGGAAAACGCACATTTTCTTGATGCTGAGGGGCTGCTCTGTAGCCTCCTTTTCCTCCCTACTCTTCTGAAAACATTAATTTTCCCAGCTGCCAAAAAAACACAGTCTTTTACCTGTTTACAGCTGAGGCATCATAGGTGGCTGTTCACCGGGCAGATGGTGGCTCTGATCATAAACTCAGAGGAGCAGTTTAATTCTCTCTTTTTTTTTTTTTTTTTGGCTAGTTCTATAGGTCTGGTCAAAATATTTAGAGATGGCTGTTTATTATGGGTATGTGATCTGAGGGTCTTCATCCTTCTGGCTCTTCTTAATCTCTCCTGAAGGAGGGTTTGCAAAGGTGAGGTGTTACTGCTCCACAGGAGGGGTTTGGATGCCCACTACAGCTCCCAGAGGGAGGGGAGGTGAATGCCTTCCCCAGGCACCTTAGCAGCACGTGGCTGGCAGCAACAATGGTGACAGACACCACAAAAAGCATTGAGGTGCTGGAGCGGGTCCAGAGAAGGGTC
>JAHREE010118169.1:0-10326 GCA_033628505.1 Tringa tobata | reverse complement strand
TCTTCTAAATCTCATTTTTTTTAACTGAGAATCAGGCTATTAGAGTGAATTAATGTAAATTTGGTTTCAGATCTACAATTCCTCTGAGGAAGAAAAATATATAGTCCTTTCAAAAAAAAAATATTGTTCATTCTTTTTCAGCTCAAATTATAAAATGAGCATTATCCTGACAGAGGAATAAAATTTAATTTTCAAAATTGGAAACATTTAGGCACAATCATGTTCAGCAGCTGAAATCATGAAACATTCTAATTATTTCCCCCCCTACAAAACTGTTACTGTTGTCAAAAGATAAATGTTCTTTAAAATGAAGACAACAGAGCATGCAACTAAAACTGTACATACTCCAAGGATTTAATATTATATGCAAAATACTTAATTTTAAAAAAAGTTTCTTAAAAAAGCCAAAAACCACCCCATTGATTTTAGATGGTGTAAATGCAAGGAAGTTTTTTTGAAGACAGTTAAACCAAATGTACAGAAACTCACTTTCTTACATGAATTTGTAGGCTACAGCACTTAGTCTTTCAGGTTTCATATGACCAATTTGAATGACATTAAATTTCTTTGAGCAGTAATATGATTGTCCTCAGTATGGTCATTCTCCAAACCGAGTCACTGTTGCCACCTGGAAGTCAGTGAATTGAATTAAGATGTTTGTATCCTATGTGAAGGCTAAAAAAGGCGTGTTAAAAGTGATAAAAGTATTCTGAGGTGCATGAATGTGAAAACATGGATACCATCCATGTGAAAACAGCAGATTCCACCTTGCAGAATTTACTGAACTGTTGTCAGAATATATAATTCACTATAATCAGGATTTTTCTTCATTGAAAAAGTTTGATTGTTCAGGGTTTTTTTTTTATTTCACCAGAAAGGCTTATCTATATTCTGATCTAAACTCCTGAAACCTCTCCACTAATATTAATAAACTTTCAATCCATCCTGTAGAGACTTCACTATGTGAAGATTTCCTAATGGAGTAATGGTTCTTTCCAACACATTCATTTTCTTAGAACAGGGAATAAGAAAAAAAAAAGCATATCTATGTGTATGCAGATAACATGGGAAAAAAGTTACACAGAGTCTACTGGCATTTGTCAAACAAGAAAGAAATGTTTCCTACAGTGTATAGCATTGAAATTTCCTTGGTAAATCCAATGATACAGTGCCTTAGTCAGGCAACAGCCTCAGAAAAAATATATTAGCACATAGTTAGTATTGCACTCACATAGCCAGCTGCCTAATCCAATTACCCTAATTTAAAAGGAGAATAATTTATGTTTTCTAGTGAATACCATGTAGAAAATGTGCCTACATTGTGTCTTCTAATAATTTACACAAAAGGTTTGACAATCTAGTAGAATCTAGTAGAATAAAACCTATGGGATTATGGGTTTTCTATTCTCACAGATTCTTAAAAAACATTTTCTTAAGAAATAGTGTGGTTTTATAAATGGTTGATCTTGAGATCCACCTTTGAGACTTCTTCCTTTAAAGACAAACCTAGCAACTATGTCTGAGGCTTTAGTTTGTTAAAACTTTTAAAACTCCTCCAAGATATCCAGGCAGCATGAAGTCACTGCAGCTCTCCAGCGTCTCGCCTGTTGCAGAGACCCCAAGAGCCATACTGAATCTCAGGTTCTGGGACCCTGGACCATCTAGAGAGGGTCCCTTGCCATAGGTGGGCACTGCTGTCACTCCAGAGTGTCTCTGACCCCTTTTGGGAGTGTGGGTCCTGGCAACATTTCTGTCATAGAGCTGGGGAAGCAGCAGTATTGCAACCGATGTCATTTTCCCCTGCTTTTTTTTTTTTTTAAATTAACATTTTTGCATGGCTAATTAAATTTATTATCTCAGCTATTTCATTGTTCAGTAAATAAGATTTCATTAAAAACACATTATTGGATGTTTAACAACAACGTAATAAAAAGTATGAAAAGGTTAAGTTAATGATCATATTTGTACTAATATGATGATATGAGAATGCTCATTAATATTATTTATTTTAGATTGTCTCAGTAAACATTATTATTATTCATTGAACATTACTAACATGTTTTAATGATCTCATCTTTTATTTATTCAGTGAACAATGAAAACTGATGATGTGCAAGCACTTGTTCAAGATTTTACAGCTTTTTATAGATTATATTTGCACACAAGAGCAATTAACACATCAGCACACAAGAGATTTTATTGATAGCACAAAGACTATCTTAGGAAATTACCCTTGACCAATTCAAAACTTTGGAGCAGATAAAGATGTAATTTGAACTCTACTGAGATCACACACAGAGGCCTTGTTGACACCAAGGTTTGAGACCAAGCATTCGTCGTAAGCATTGTCACCCAGAGGTAGAGACCAAACCCTGGTATCTGGGGACATATCACATAGTTTCTCTAAGCAGAAGCACTGCCATGAATTGACAACATGCTTATATGGGATAATTTAAGCAACTTTAAATAATTAATTTTGGACATGAATCGGTTTCCCATGAAGTCACTGGAAATCTTTCTTTTCAATTTTGGAAGAATTAGATTTATCCCTCAATTTGGTATGCAGTTTAACAGTTTTCCCTGCACATAAGCACCAGGCAGTTCCAATTCCGTTCTCCAGCCTCTTTGTACTACTACTTTAACTAACTTCACCAATATTATTTATTCATTATAGGTTATATAGAGACAAAAGGACAGGACAAGGGGTAACAGTTTTAAACTGAAAGAGGGGAGATTGAGACTAGATATCAGGAAGAAATTCTTTACTGTGAGGGTGGTGAGACACTGGAACAAGGTTCCCAGAGAAGCTGCGGGTGCCTCATCCCTACAAGTGTTCAAGTCCAGGCTGGATGGGGCTTTGAGACACCTGGTCTAGTGGGAGATGTCCCTGCCCATGGCATGGGGTTGGAATTAGATGATCTTTAAGGTCACTTCCAAACTAAATCATGATTCTATGATATTCTGATCTGCTACTGAAGTAACTACACGTTCCATTACTGCACACAGAGAGATGATATAGTACGGTGTGTTCTACAAGTCACTTTTAATTTCCATCAGCTCCAGAACTACTTTATAAGTTACTGGGGTGATTTAAGTTTCCAGCTATCGTGAAGTCTTACGTAATTTCCTATGAGATACCTGCATAACTGCTCATGAGAAATCTGTTATAACAAACAATAACCAGAGTAAAACAGAATATTGGAAAGAATTTAACGATAGGCCAAAATGTAATGCAAATTAAATGCAGTAATGATAAGTCTCTTGATAAGAGGAGTAGAAGGACAATTCGGTACAACTCAGCTATGAAAGCTGCTACCTTAACAAAATTTGGGGATTAAACACAAGTGCACAATTCAGAAAACTGATTTCAAACTCTAACAAACTTTTTATAGTCACACAGGAAAGAGAAACTTGCTGGGTTTAGAAAGAAATAAGACTTTTTCATCCATAAATACCTATATTTTTTAGTGCTCTCTGCTTTATTGCTTCACAGAACGCTTCTGGATGTAACAGAGATTTCTGCATCTTAGGGCTTGTTTTGCATGTACTAGTTTATTCATAGGGAGTGAATCAATGTTTAAAGTGTTTGACTTCTGCATTGACAGAACACTTAAGGGTTCTGTTTTGTTTTTAAATAACCTTTATATGGTTTCAAAATGAATGCGAATTTGACATTTGTGTTTGTCAAACATTGGAAAAAGTTGTGTCAATGGGACTGAGAAGCCTGAATAGTGGCTATGAGAACAGAGTAACACTGTATATTTTTAAAGAAGCAGAAATTTGCATAAGAAATCACACATTTGACAATATGTGAGAAGTAATAATGTTATGAACATCGATTCTTTCCCTTCCCATGTCAACACAAGCCATTGCACTCCTCCTGCACAAGGTATCAGTAGACAGGCACTTTGGCCTGCCTGTGCTGTAGCTGTGCCTTTGCCTCCCCCTCACGATATAGAGTGCCCATTTGCAAAGCATTTTCTCCTGACACCCCCTTCTGTTCTTATTCACATCTTTTCTCCAGGGAAAAAAATACTGATGACACCATTGCTCATGCAGAGCAATAGTACTTTAGAGACTTACACAAATGACACCATTAAAAATAAGACATGATAGAGAGGGACAATGTTATTTAGAGGGAGTGAAACTTACAGGGGAACTTCAGGAGCCCATTTGTCCATTCAAATTCAAAGTGAGTTGCAGAAAAATCTACATTACTGAGATGAGTGAGTGATACATGAGTAAGGAATTGTTAATGGAGAAAATAGTCATAGCAAAAAGTTTGAAACAAACCCGAGATTAAAAAAATTCTCATGCAATTTTCATTTAAAATTTCAATAAAGAATGATTTCACTGAAATGGACATGCTGACTACTTGGCTACAGAAAGTAAGCTTACAGTCGTTGACAGTTATTCACTGTAAGGACTTTGCTCCTGACAGAAACAATTTCATTTTGTAAAGCTCTTAAGTTAATATCTTTTCCTAAGATAGTTATGAAAACAGACCCTGTGTCAGGCAATGGGAAACTGAAAATTTGATAGGAAGTACTGTCGTATACTAAATTCTGGTTATGTGGGTTGTATACATAGGATACAAGGAAAACTGGCTTCCTGGAGAATGTCATATAAATAAATTTGGGCATGATAGAGGCAAGGCTGCAGTCATCCCTCCTTACTATTGTCCCATGAGGCAGAGACAATGGACTGTAATATACATATTCTGTCAGGACTCGTCAAAGAGCACACTGCATTCACCATCAAAACCTCCAGAAACTAGTACTGCACTTGCCCAAATCCATAAAGAATAATTGCACTTCTAACTGTAATGAAACTTAATTATTCTTTTAAAACTACTTACAGAAAAGTGGTGGCCAGCAGGAAGAAATTAGAGTATTTCACTATACCCCCTTGGAATGTGGATTTATAAATAGGGACTGTGGAAGAACACGAGATGTGAATTTCCAGAATGTAAGAGCGTAGGAGGTACAGAGAAATGAAGGGTTTGCACTGTGTTCCTAATAAGTAAGCAGACCGAGTAGTAAATCCACTTTAAGAGAAACTGTCTCTAGGACAAAACAGAAGGAGGCATCATCCTTGCCCTGAAGTTTTTGACACCTCTAATTTCTTTATTCCCAGGGCATCCTAGAGAGGTGTGAAGTGCAGGTAGCTGCAGGAACGTACAGCAATCTAGCCCAATCCCTTGGCAGCACCCAGGACTATTGTGTTAAACAAGCGTCTGCAGAAAAATTTTGCCAGCACACAAATAAGTCATTCCCTTCATTTTCTGAACCCAGCAACTGCTTCCATGGGGTATGCAGCTATTATCTGGTGATGCTACAATAAGACTATGCCCTTGACAGCTTTTATATTAAACTTTATTAGTCTTGCACACCTGCATAAAGATAGGTTATATTTACTCCTTCAACTGAAACTGGCAGATCTTGTTTATATAAAACAGAGACAGGACCAATCCGGGTCAACTCAATTCATTCACTATCTGAAAAAGACTTCAGTTCATTATAGTGATAGCATCTTTTTCTTTACAAATACAGCTTATGATACCATCCTAACTGCCTTTACTTTTGTACCTCACATACTTCTATTTGAAAACAACTGAATTCACATTCCCACATTACTGTTAATTAGCATTGACTTAATTATCACTTAGGTATATATTTAAAGTTAAGTTGTACACACATAAATTTCTGAACCAGAAATTTATGCCATTATTTTGTGCCAGACAGGTCACATGAAATATATAAAACTATAAATAATCAACGAAGAAGCCAATTCTAAAGACTGAAATAAAAAAGTTATTTTTAAATGTACCATTAAGTAAGTGTCAGAAGATTATCTTATACAGATTAACTTTATTGGTGTCTTTGTTTAGGAAACTGCCACCAGCTAAAAAGGATGCCTCTGCTTCCCTTTCTCTCCCTCCTTTTATGACACTTTCAACATAGGCAAAGGAGAAGAGTCATTAAGTGAGTGCTAATGAATTTCTCCTTTATTAAAATATTTTCAAATCAGAAACTCTGTTCACAGCTCATTATTGCATGAACTGTGTTTACTTATTTATTTACTCAGCAATAGCTGAGGTACTTATTAGAATTGCTTCAATACACAGCAGAATGTAATAGTTGAGCAACAGTGAAGAGGACAGTAGAGAGCTTACAAATTTAATTTTCTAACTACACTCAAACTATTAAACAGAAACAGCTGGTTTCTTCCATGTATTTTGATTTACAGATGTAAATACCACGTGGCTCAGGGCCTCTGCCCTTAATAGCGAGCACTTTCACCCTGGCCTGTGTTCTTTCTTTACTGCCCATGTAAGAGCAGCAATGCCCAGGTATCCACACAGCTTAATTACTACTTCCTTGATCTTTGACTATCATTCTTGAGACTAAACATTAGGCAAAAAGGTCATTATTCAATAGAAGAAAAAAATTGCAGAGTAAATAGATAAAGTTTTTGGAGGGTCTTCAGGCTCAAGAAAAATGGAAAAGGATAATTTTCATTACTCTTTCTTAGGTATTGTGTATATTTTAGAGAATTATTGCTGATAGCATATTGAGTTCTCTATAAAACTGACCCTGAAAGTAAGTGTAAAATTGCACAACTGAGTGCTAAATGGATGTTGCTTTCTGTGTGTGCCTGCAGCTTCATCTGTACAAAACATATAATACCTGGGGGGGTTTTAATGCTGCATTAGTACTGAGATCTGTGAGTTAGGCCATAGTATGAATAAAAAACATAGCACTTGTCCTACAAGCCCTTCCTTAAAAATAAAAAGTAGAATTATGTCGATGAGACTCAAACAGGAAAAGATTACATGACCAGGCTCAGTTTTCACAGCATTTTCTTCTGAAGAATGCTATTTTCAAATGCAGGAAATACTGGTTTATTCAGCATCCAAAAGCACACTGTAATTGAAGTCCTATGCTCATCTACATGTCCTTAAAATCAGTGTAGCATATACAAGGTATTTTTTGCATTAAAGAGTATTTTAAAAGCTATTCAGTATAGAGTTCTCATAAAAATAGACCAAACACAGCCGATTATATGGTTAACTGCTTCTCTGTGTTAGTTCTGGGTTGACAATTTTGTCAGAGTAATTTCATCTATAAATCTGCTACTACAATTCACCAGAAGCCTCTAGATAAAATTCCTTATAGAGTTAACGCAGAATTTTCTAAATAAAAAAATTTAACAAAGGCCATGACCTAATTTAGGGAGGACCTTTATTATCCACTAGAACATTAGGAACAGAGAGCAACAATATCTCTGAAAAGCTGCTCCACATTTCCAATGATTGTTTTATATTTATAACACATGTAGATGATGAAGACATGTATTATTGATGAGGGTAGGCAAACGTTTTCTAGTTAATTCTGAGCTCAGTATTTCAGCTGCCTTTGAATTCTGCCAGCCTCCCCATGAGTGCTGGCGTGGAATCCTCTGTGTGATGGTGATGAAGGCTCAAACAATATCTCAAAAACACCTACAGGCTTGAGGGTGCTTCATGTGCTGTGTATTAGTTGGAAAGTACTAAATAAAATTCCTTTTGACCTACATGTTACTATGGAGGATCACATTTTCTGCAAGCAGATTGTCAAGAATGCAAAATGTATGTTCTTCACACTAACCTTTTATGGAGTCTTTCTAAAAATATAATTAGCTAAAAGGACAAGTTAGAAATCGTGTTAATATTAATTGTAGCAGATGGAATTTTGAGAGGAAGCAGAAAGGCTAATTTCAATTTCTTTTAATAAATCTATTTAAAAATAGAGCTGTACCAGCTGCAAGTTATTCCCAGCCAACTTGTATTCACTGAAATTGAAAAAATACTGTCAGGCTCATGGGTAGCCAACTACTCGCTCACAAATCTAGCAGCAGCAGTACAGGCCTTCTGAACTTGTGACGCATCGCTCACAAACCCGTCTCCCAGAACATGATGGCTGTGTTAAACTGTGTCAAATCTTAAAGAGATTTATTCTGAGGATAAGAATTTATAGCACTTGTCAGCATAGGTGATATTGCCAAAGTTGTGCAGAATATCGGCAATTTGCCTACTCTGTAGTCATATCTGTGTGCAGAAAATGTGCTTGCTACCCAATACAGGTCTAGCTGTTATAAATAATTCTAGCTGTTATAAATAAAGTGCTGATTTACTTTAAAAACCTGGAGCCTGATCTGGCAAGGTACAGAATGATTCAAACTCTTCAACTTGTGAAGGATTTGAAGGTGCTTGTTGGTTCATTAGCTAGCTGCTTTTACTAGTTTCATTGATGCATTACCATTTTGAGGGGAAATCCTCTCTTGCTTTTTAAATTTCCAAATAAGTACATATCAGAGGCAGTTCCCTTACCACAGACAAACCTTCCCTGCTGAAGTTTTTGTACCATTTCATTTCTTGGAGTGATTCACGGTATCCATTCAGACTCAGTTTCCTCCTTCTGAAGTTGATCTAACTCAGGCTATCAGCTGAGTTAGTTTTATAAGCTATTCAGGAGTTAGTTTTGACACTTCTTCCCCTAAATTATAGACTGCCTCACCTCTTTGGAGATACAAATGCCATTTTAGCAGATCAGATGCCACCTCCAGTAGCTGACTAGCCCACTAACTTGACTCAATGTCTTCAAGCTTCCCCCACACGGTGACTCAGTTCGTGCATTTCAGTGTGAAGCACCCCTAGTCAATGAACCTTATATTTTACATCTGCTTGTAAATTGAGAAAAAATGCTTCAACCAGACTCATTTAATGGATTAACGCATGCAGGTCATTACTGGCTGTTAACTGAGATCTGAACTGATGTAAATTAATTGCTTTGGGATTATATTAGTTTGTGCTAATGGATCCTCAAAACTTTTGAAGGAAAATGCAACAGAACCATCATCTCCTCATCTCCAAAGTCTGCTTTGAACTTCTTTACACTTTTTGGAGGATCTTGTAGCCAAAATACTGTTTCTAGTCTAAAATCTAGTTGCATAAGCTCTAGCATTTGGCATTTCCAGGATTTTTTACTTATTACTGTATCAGTTTCAGGCTTTAATCATATCAATATTCAATCAATCATTGAATCACATTCAGTACAGTCTGCTTGTGATGCAGAGAAAGGTCCTTTCTTCAGGAAGATGAGAGGTTAATGTCATTCTGTGTGTATAAAAAATTGTAAATTTCCCATTTTATCTGGTTATATATATGATTCAACTAAGTAGGGACTCTTTACAGCAATACTAGCAACTTTGTTACTAAGAGCTCTCCTTTGGGTATTGCTCACAGTATACCAAAGGTTATGCACTGTTTTCTGTATATATCATAGAATTGCTTGCTACCCGATATCGCTGCCTTAAAACCCAACCGTACATTATTACCAACTATTTAATATTTCTTATCTTGGCTTATTTAAAACGTGCTTTCTAAATAGAGAGATGGTTAAAGAGATGTGCAAGGTGAAGGCAGTATAATAGCACTATATGCTCATATCTCAACTTCAGTTGGTATAGATTTATATAATACTATTTTTTGTCCACACTTGCACTTTAACACTGGTTGAAACTGAGTTAACTTACTAAATAAGTACATGATTATGTCCAAAATAAATGTGGGGGAGGGGACAAGACACAATAATGATATATATATTGACACACAGAGGTATTTAAAATATACTTTGCTGTATTTTACCTTTATATGTTTAGGTTTATTGTATTTTAAATTCTTAAGTAATTCAGTATGAGATTAGAATAATTTAGAACTCCTTAAATTTTGAAGTAAAACAAAATCCCTATCCAGTAAAATGTTTCTGACTTCAAAATGGCACATGACAAACTCAAGCTGACACTAATCACTAAGGACAGACAGTCCTTAGTCCTCTTTTACCTTTACAATAGTATCCCTACTATAACACCAGAAGATGAGTTAAGAAAGGAGCAGGCTTTTCCTTCTGCAAAAGCCAAAACATAGTAAATGTTTTGATAATAAGGTTCATTCTTAACATAGAAAATATAAACACAGTGATTGCCTAATCCTTGTCAAAGAAAAAGCAATGGCAAGTGCTTAGAGCTAACCTAATATTTACATAACTTCATTCAAAAAGCATATCTTTTTTCTAAAATTCCATTCATTTGGAGATGAAATACATTAAGCAATTGTAGAAAATGGTTTAGCCAATAGCCTAAAACTGCAAACAGTACCCACATCTAGTGCCACAAGCTATGGGCATTCAGCAGGCTAAATGTGGGTCCTGAGTTATCAAATTAACATAAGGAATATAATCTTATAGCTGGCAAGGGCAAGAATTGCTTATTTCTTTTCTTTATATA
>JAHREE010118168.1:0-11526 GCA_033628505.1 Tringa tobata | reverse complement strand
GTTATCAGACATTGGAATGGGCTGCCCAGGGAAGTGGTTGAGGCACCATCCCTGGAGGTATTCAAAAGACAGGTTGATGTAGTGCTGGGAGGTGTGGTTTAGTGATGATGCTCCTTGTTTGTTGTGTGGGTGTCTATTTTTGTCAGTTAGGTTGACGGTTGGACAAGATGATCTTTAAGGTCCCTTCCAACCTAGAAGATTCTGTGATTCTGATTCACATATATTTTTTTAACGAGATGTTACTCCGTTGGATTCCTGGAACAGGCTTAAAATATTCCGAGCAGTAACTAGAAGGCAATGAGATGAAGGGAATTGTACTTGATTTTTAAGGTTTACTGTTTACATACACAGAACAAAGCAAAACAGCACTGTGAAGGCAAAGGGTCTTTCTGAGAGCTTAACTAAGAGCATATAAATTCCCTTCTAGATTTTGTTCATGCTTTTGCTGAAAATTTTAATGGCATTTTTTCAGAGAACAAAACTAGAAGCAATTCCATAGTATCCTTTGCATTTTGATACAGCTGAAATGATCTGTGTATAGTTATATATCACCAAAAATAAAGATGCAATTACAAAATACCTCTACAGAATATTTTTTAATCTATATGTAGACAGGCCCTGAGCCCTTAGTGAAATTTGTGTGCCCTTATGGAGCCATTTGAGAAGTGGGATCATACAACCCAGCCTGTTGATATTAGCGTTGTTGTCCAAGCTTGAAGGGACAAGACAAGTCTTGGGCATTACTTCCATAAGCCATTGCTTGATATATAAATATAGAATAAACCAGGTGGTCTCAGGAAGCATTTTCAGTGTGAGTTTGTTCCACAGCTCAGATTCCCTGGTGGAAGTGCCTCACTTTTTAATGAAAAATCAGGTCTCTGCATTTCTGACGCTCATGGACAGGGTCTCGAGCAACTGGGCCTCCAAAATTAGAAAAAGGCGTTGACTCTATGCCTAGTTATTGGGGAAAAACATGCCGAGGTAGGCTAACCAGTTCTGAAATGGAGCTGAGGAGGTCGCTCAGAAACTGAGAGTGTCCGAGACGGGGAGGGTTTGGCCTTTGAGGACAGAGCTGCTCACAGCAGCTGGATGGCTGCCCGCTCTGGAGCTGGAGCATGAGACAGTTTGTGAACTTAGAGCACATTTTCCAACCTTATGGGATTTTCCTTATGGTCCGTTCTCAGCAAAGCAGCATTATTATTGTAAATAGATGCTCTTTTTGTCCCATCTCCCAAGGGATAAAAAAACGTTATGCTTGAACATGTATGTTTTCCCACTCATTGCTGAAGTTGTTCCTTTCCTTAAAGTCTGCAGAAAGCCAAGCATTAGCCGATACTGTTAATATAATTACTTTAAAGTTATAGCTGGATGTCTGTGCCAGAGAGTCTCTAGTAAGAGCCGTGGCCTCCGTCCCCTCAGAATTGCAGGGGTTGGAAAGCAGTTTTAGTGAGTCATCTCAGGCATCCTCCTGCACTGTGGCAGGACCTTTCTGTCCAGCCCTTCCGCACAGTTCTCTTTAACTCTTTCAGATGCTCAAGTGCTGGGTCATGTGCTCATCATGGGGACTGCTATTTCCATGATACACTTATCTTAAATACTGGCTTGAACCAGGAGTGAGGAGCCTGGCATGGCTCTGTGCTGCTCTTCCTCCCTCTTCCTACTCCCAAGCCACCACCCTCCTGAGTGTGCCTCCTGTGCCACTGTGCTTGGGAATATTTTTACAGCTGTCCACCTCCCTCCTTTGGGAGGTTTGGGGTTTTTTTGGTTGGTGGTTTTTTTTTTGTTTTGTTTTGTTTTCCCAGTGCTTCTCCTGTCAGTGAATAGTTTTTCCAGCCTTCTCTTCCCCTGAGGCTGGTTGGCGCGTTTTGTATTTATGGATTCATTGCTGTGCCAGTCCTCGAGGCAGAAAGGCAACCCTGGGGCAATCCCTTTGCTGGATTTGCTGGTGCACTGGACCCCCACTAAGTCTGGGGAACTGTGCTAGCTGAAACACCAGGCTTTCATGGTCTTTCATGCCTTCCCCTTAACCTGGCATCCCAAGTACACCACTTTGCCTATGGGGACTGGCTGGAGATGCCACTTCCCAGCAAGTGCCACAGGATGCAGATGACACTGTGTCCCCCAGGGCCCTTCAGAGCCATCTTGCCTAGTCTCGTATGATGACTTTCCATGCCCACATTAATATCTGTTTAAGAAGAGGTTGTTTTGGTCAAAAATCTATGAATACGCCCACTACA
Organism: Tringa tobata; assembly: GCA_033628505.1. Classification (NCBI taxonomy): domain Eukaryota; kingdom Metazoa; phylum Chordata; class Aves; order Charadriiformes; family Scolopacidae; genus Tringa; species Tringa tobata. The sequence goes on along the minus strand of JAHREE010118168.1, from coordinate 9,289 downwards.
GAACAAATACTAAGGAAGAGCCATTACTGCATAATGAGATCTGCATCCCTTTCAGTCAAAGGTGGTAGCAACACGGTGGTTGGATTGTATCATTGGGTCCTCCTTCATGCTACGCTTGCCTGGTTGTGTCCTCACTGATTAGACATGATGGATGGGTGCTTGGGATTGCAGTAAGGTGTAATGATTCATTCTCAGATCTTTTCTGTCCACCTGGGTACATGGGAAAGTCGTTGGCTGATGAATGACGTTTGAGTATTTTAGCACATGTAGAAGCTGCATGTATGGTCTAGTCCCTGCAGCCAAAGCTGCTGGTAGCATGGCTTGTTTCGGGTGAGAGATTTCTAAATCTGAATGTGAATAAAGCTTGGCTATAAATAGGGTAAATTCACATTATTTTTTTTTTAAATTTTAATTATTAGACATTATTTTAAAACCCATTTTCCCTGATCTTATATGGGGAAAAAAGAAAGATGAATACCAGTTCGTAAATCCAGTCTAGAATTCATTCATTCCATGCCTCTTGGGATAAAACTTGGGGTGGCAATTCATAAAGCTTTCATTCTTCAGTAACTTACTCCCTGACTTAGCTGGAAGACCTGTAGCTTGGGATACAAGAACAATAAGAACAATATATCTGATGGGAGTCTGGTGAGTGATCACTCTTAAAATCAGACTAGAAATATAGTAATCTGGATTATTTTTTTTTTATTGCAAAGATAAATAATAATTTGAAAGGAGATGTCATTACTGTTTAATGACTTTGTCTGAACAGAACAATTGAAGGAAATATGTTTGCTCTTCCTCATCCCTTGCCATTTCCATGATGTCATTAGGTCTGGCCATAACAACTGGAAAGTTACAACACAGGAAAGGGCAAAATATACACAGTGATGCACGGTAGCAACGGTGTGTATCACTACTACAGACATCAAGGTATCAAGTTTTATCAACTGAACAGAAAATGAGAAGGAATTTATAGTGGAGGCCTTTTGCATTGACTTAATCAGTTAAATAAGCCATCATAATGCCGCCTTAGTAAAAGCACTGCCACTTCCTGCAGAAATGAACAAGTTTGTACATGTCTAGGAATTTTGGTTGTTTAGACTTCTTTGCTGAGTTTTTTATTTTCTTTGCTACACGTTGAAAAGCATTTGTTTACTGTTGAAAAGCGTTTGCCAAGCTGTCCACGTGTATCTGGTCTGGCACCACCTGTAAGTGGTTTTGCCCCCCTGGTGTGGATGGCTGGCCACACGTACTGAGTCAATTATGGCTTTGAAGACAGTGGATGTGATTGTTAGTTCAAGCTGTAGAGATTGTCCTTCAAAGGCCAGAGGTTTCCTCAGCTGATGTTACCTCCTGCAATGTTACGCAGTTTAGAAGGAGAGGAAAAGGCCAAGACTGACTGTCTTGGAGTAGTGGAGAAGAAAAGGCTTGTTTTTTCATGACTTCCCCTGTTAACCCTTTTTGTGCTCCAGACAAATCACAGAATCACAGAACCACAGAATCATGTGGAAGGGACCTTTGGAGATCACCTAGTCCAACCCCCTGCCAAAACAGATCCACCCACAGCAGGTTGCACAGGAACGTGTCCAGGTGGGTTTGGAATGTCTCCAGAGAAGGAGACTCCATCACCTCCCTGGGCAGCCTCTTCCAGGGCTCTGCCACCCACAAAGTAAACCCTCAAAGTAAAGAATTTTCTCCTCCATCCAGCCATGTCTCTTCTCAGCAGTCCATTGCTACATAAACAAAATTCAAAAATCTGTTTGCCCCCCCATCCATGTAGCAGAAGAATCATTCCAAAAGGCCCTCTTCTACAGCACCATCTCAGTACAAGAGTGCTAGATTGGGCCAAACTCACAGCCCAGGGAGTCAAGTCTGCATGTCTGATGTAGCAGTGAGCAGATTTAAGATAATTTGCCACCCATTAGATCAAATTTAGGTCTTATCCTGGCCTCTAACAGAAGGTGGTGTCAGCTCACATTTTAGTATCGCTTGCAAGTCTTCTCATTAGCTTATGATAGCACTCAATCTCCCTGATATCTGGTCCAACCTCCTTTTTTGCAAACCTTGTTAAAATTTTGTCCTCAATAACTTCTGTACAATGTTAAGTTCCTTGGGTTAATCACATACCATGCAAAGAAATATTTCTATTTAAGCCATTTGACTTTCTCATCTTTCCAACCCATTCCCTCAGGACTGTGTCTGACCTTAAAAACCCCTCATAATTCTACATCTGAACCACCAGTACACATTCAAACGGTCCTAACTCCTTGCTTAGTATTCTTTGTGTTTCCTATTGCCCTTTAAAACCCATATAGCTAATACAAAGTAGTAGACAGAGGGGCTTAGGTGGAATTTAGGGTGGATAAGCCCGGATAAGGTAACATGGCTGCTTCATCTACTCCTCTAATTCCTGACACTATCTTTCCTGGTGTGCATTGCAGTTTGCTTATCTCTTCATCTAGTTTTTCATATTATTCATGGTGCAGTATTGTCCCCTGCTGTGCTTGACGCACGAGGACATCCACTGACTGCTGATATGGGATGAAGGAATCAGTTCTCTGCATCAGGAACAGCAGCAGCTTCTGGGTAGTCAGTCGAATACTGGGTGACCAGCAAGATGCTGGTGGCCATGGGAGGGACCGGTGCAGAACTCTTTTGTGACTCTTTGGAGCATAAAGCTTTTGTCGGTGCAAAATGAAACCAGGAATGGCAACAGGAGGAACTTCTTTCCTGTGAGGGTGGCAGAGCCCTGGCAGAGGCTGCCCAGGGAGGTGGTGGAGTCTCCTTCTCTGGAGACATCCCGAACCCGCTTGGACACGTTCCTGTGCAACCTGCTCTGGGTGGACCTGCTTTGGCAGGGGGGTTGGACTGGATGATCTCCAGAGGTCCCTTCCAACCCCATGTGATTCTGTGATTCTGTAACAGTACGAAAAGATGCTGGATAATGGACCCAGAGGCAAAGGCACGAAGCTGCTCAGGTGCTGCAGGCTCCTTCCCAGCCACAGCTGCATCTCAGTAGTGCATGGGGACAATGGGGACCCTGTCACCACAGCGCCCAGAGCTCTGCTGCTGAAGTGATCTACCTGGAGTAAATAGGATCACAAAGCATGCACACACCTCTTTCTCCATGGGCTTTAAGCAGATTGTGCACCCGCAGGACAATACAGGGATGTGTGTGAGGAAGAGAGATAGGAGCGAGAGTTACCTCAAGTTTTTGCATACCATAAAACACCTTCAGAAGGAAAAGGTCTTAAGACGCTTAGGTATCTATGGTGCCTGTTTAATCTAAATGTGGAATAACCATGGTGATTAGGCAAAACCCACCTGTATAAAATCACTAGAGGAGGATCAGTAGATCTACTATGGCTTATGTGTCGCAGGATCCAGAATTAAACCTTTTGTGGGGAACCTAAGAATTAGTGGTTCTGTAAAATTTATCTTCAGAAAAGCCAGCCATGAAAACCTAAGAACTGCACTAGTGTGTTTCTGTTGTGTCATACCTTGACTGTTTTATTGAGGTCCCTGGTTTATTCTGGATGATAGCAGGAAGATTGGCAGAGAAGTCCTTTTACTTCCTTAGAGGCAAAATGACCATATCAGTTCTCTGGCTGATAATCTGAAGAGCCAGACCTTAAAAGAGTCAATGCTTTCTTGTCCCAAGGATAAAGTTCAAATCTGTACGATCAAGAGTGGATGAACATTAAAGGAAAAAAAAAAAAAACCCACCACGGCAAACATCCATGCAAATAAACATCACAGCTCTCTTTCAGCACTATTTATAGCTCTTTCAGTTTAATGACCCCAAACATTGCATGAAGGGTTTCTCTAATGTGCTACCAAGACTGTTTATAGGAGACAACTGTCTCAAGAATGTGGTAGTGTGAAGACTCCCAAGGCAGCACCCATGCAGAAATTGCAAATCTCCTTGGGTAGTCTCTTCCTGTCTAATACAGTTTCAACAAGGGAAAAAAGTGACGGTATGTGATTTAAGTCATTGCTTACACATGATGGCAAGCAGAGACGGGTCAAAACCAGTGACCACTAGCAACAAATTAAAAATAACCAGCACATCAAAAGTGTCCACAGATGTGCTCTTCTGCCTATAGCTGGAGAAGTTTGGGGTGTTACGGCCCCCATCTGGTTTCTGCCATGTCTTGGCTGGTGTTTCCTCCCCCATGGGGAGAGGCTGGAAGGCAAAGCTGCTTGGTGGAACAGTGTCAGGGTGTTCTCAGTCTCCCTTGGGTGCTTCTGCCTGCCCCAGGACTGAGAGTGGCCAGCCATGGGCAACTCCATGACCAGTGACCACACACTTCCAACTGCTCTTTTTTTTTTTTGTGGGAGGACACGAGAAACAGGGATTTGAGTCAGTGCTGCGGCATACAGGCAGGATATAACAGATTGATGGATTTGCACAGGTACAAGCTGACTGTTCTGGGCAAGTGCAGTAATACTGCTCCTATGCTAATAAAAATGCCAGAGCAGAAGATTCTCCCTTCCTGCATGGCTTGCCTGGCCAGAAAGGCTGGGATCACTTCTCTCAAGACCAGTGAGTGCTCCAGACCATTTCAGTGCAAAGTCAGAGAGATTAGATTGAATCATCATTAAAGAAAAAAAAATCGTGTCTCCTAACAGTAATTAATGATGGTCTTCTTCTATAGTCCTTTTAATTTACAGAGCTTCAGTCATGGCTGAACTATTCTGTATGTTATTCATTAGCTGATCACATGCCACTGCTAATTTTTTTCAAATGGATTCACTATTTATAAATGTTCACCAGTTTGTGCTGACACACGAGGGGAGGGAGGGACATATTTACACCATCTACTTTATATCTTTAGTGCAGATGCTTTGCAGTTCTCCTTTGGAGGGATTGGCCTCTCCTGTTTATCATTTATTAGGGTGAATAAATTTCATGCTAAAAACTTCTGGGTTTTTAGGGTTCATGAATATCAAATGGGATGCTCCGTGGCTGCCTAAGTAACAAGTAACACACATCTCCCTTTTGTAGTTCACAGAGCAAGCTAGTTAATTTTGGTCCTATTAAACCAACTTTGCTGGTAGTTGAATTTTTTTCTTGGTACAACCTCAGCCCTAATTAAACATTCATCACCCCACATACCTAGACACAATGCAAGTCACCCTGGCTGAGAGACCTTTGCTCATTGAAAAGCAGCATTTGATGTTCAAGAGACAGAGTGGAACCAGCATGTTAAAGCATCTACTCACTATCCAAACAGTCCCTATTGTTACAGTTATTGCCAGTAATATCCTGTTTGTCACCGGGATGGCACTTTGGTTCTCCTGCCTTAGGAACAGCCGTTTACCTCCTGGCTAAACCCTTTCAGTGTGGGACTTGGGAATTCACCAAAGGTAAGGAAACCCACTCAGGGCTCTGGCCTCCAGCAGAATCTCTTCAAAATGCTTTGAGAAATAACCAGACTCATAAACTTCCACACATCCAAGCAAATAAACCATTTTGGTATCCCAGGAACAAATTTGTTGTCCCCATCTCTCTGGCATTGCCTCTGACCCTGCTTTACATCCATCACATCCCAGCCCTGGCAACAGGCCCTGAACAAGTTCATTTTTGTGGACTGTGGGTGAAATCTGTGGCAGAATATTACTAGTGGGGAGCTAATAACTGGTTTGGACTTTTGTACAGTGCAGCTGCACGCACGGTGAAACACCAACAGCCTTTAGCCCTAGGCACCGCCATATCCGAGTTGTAAATGCCGTGTGACATACCTGCAGGAATCCTGTCCCTTCTCAAGGGCAAAACCCACATACTGCATTTGATTTTCCCTGTGTCCAGGCGGGGTTTGAATGTCTCCAGAGAAAGAGACTCCACCACCTCCCTGGGCAGCCTCTTCCAGGGCTCTGCCACCCTCACAGGAAAGAAATTCCTCCTCATGTTTAGGTGGAACTTCTTACCTTCAAGTTTGTGCCCATTTCCTCTTGTCCTCTCCCTGGGCACCACTGGAAAAAGACCAGCCCCATCCTCTTGACACCCTCCCTTTATGTATTAAGCATTGATCAGATTCCCCCCCAGCCTTCTCTTTTCTAGACTAAAAAGTCCCAAGTCCCTCAGCCTCTCAAAGCCCCATCCAGCCTGGCCTTAAACACTTCCAGGGATGGGGCATCTGCAACTTCTCTGGGCAACCTGTTCCGGTGCCTCACCACCCTCACAGGAAAGGATTCCTTTCTGGTATCAAAGTATGGTCACCCGCGTCACCTGTGCCTTTGAAACCTGCCCCAGGGATGCAGCTAAAGAGAGGGAAAGCAGCAGGGCAAGTCCACGTAGCTGGTGTTGCGGGGCTCTCAACAGTTAACGCCTTGGCCACAGCAGTGGTGCATCTGGAGCTTTTCCCAACGCTGGGCTGGATAGCATCACTGTCTCCCCCAAGTCGCTGGAGTCATGGTGGTGAGCAACTGCTCTGAGATCACCACTGGAATCCTCCATTTTTAATGCTTCACATCCCCCCCTCCTCTTTTTTTCCATTAGAAAGAAGAAAATGGGTAAATGGCCTGGGGCTCAAAACCAGGTTGTGACCTGGTGAGGCAGGAGGAAGCCCTTGCTAACACACCGCTACTGGTAGCAACGCCTGGGTGAAAAACCTGCAATGGAAAGCACAGCTTTGCAAAAAATCTACGGCAATTAATTGCTTTTTGAGCATTTCAAGCCCAGGAGAACTCAAGCAAATGGTTTCAGCGTGTTTGGGAAAGGTGAAACGGTTGGTTTTGGCAGGGGCAAGGGCAAGGCCAGACAAACCAATTCCCCGGGGTTAATTCAAAAGTTATTTTTTCAAGAGTCTTAGCCATCCCAAAGGATCTGCCTGCATGCGGGGCCTCCCTGTGTGCTGTGGTGCTGCTGGTACCACTATGCCCATGCTACCACCATCCATGGTGCCATCTCCCCTCCTGGCCATGTGCTGCCCCACAGATAGATGTGGGAGGGGCTGTTGCCACAGAATGTCCTAAAAGCTGTGAGCCCAGGGCTAAGGGTGCCCCAAGCCAGCTCTTTTCTTTCTGGATACTCGTAGCCTTTTAAATAGGTTATGTTATACTTTATGCCATGTAATAATTTTTTGTTATATGAGTGGGATTTTTTTTCCAGCGCTCTGCTCCAGAAGTCATTTCCACTTCTTAACTCTGTGGGCAGTTTTGTAGGGAAATAATTGTAATAAATGATGGGATTTCTCAAAAAAACTGGAATTCCATTTTTGATCAATGCTAGTTTTGACCGCTGCTGCTGGACGGGGTTTGTCTCAGAATAGCATTTTAATATACACAGCTATTTTTTTTCCCGTATCTTTCTGAACTTTCTCATTGAAAACATTCTTAGTTTATATTTATGTGCTATAATAGTTAAGAAGGCAAATAAGAATAGCTGGAGATATTTTAGAGGTCTCAAGCTTCAAACCCTGAAAACGTAGCTTGACTGAAAAGTGCATGCATACTGTTTTTACCTGGCACTCTAAGGAAAATAAGCATTACGCAGCTATGTTCTTCATCTTCCCATCCTTCTCTCATCCCTCCTCTCCCTCAGTGGCTTTTGAGCCAAGGGGCAACTTCTAGCACTTCTGGCAGAGAGGAAACAAAGTCAAAGCAAGCCCTAGTGAGTCACCTGGGTAGGGAAGAGAAACTTGCTCGCACCAAACCCGCCCAGACGGTGGGCTGATGCACACATGTTCTGGTACCAGCTGTCGTAGGGGTTTCTCCATCCACAGAGGTATTCGCAGGGCATGGGAAAGAGTGCAGGGCAAGTGGGCGGTGGGACCAGCATATTGCTGGGAACAAGGCTGCAAGGGACAAGCAGATCTCGTCTTATCATGGGAAAGTGGGTGTTACTGCAATATAAGACATAAATTCACGCAGCGAGGCTTCCTTAGGGTTTTGGCTCATGGACGTGCATATTTACACCATGAAATATTCTGTCTTATATCTTGTACGGGTAAAGGCTTTTCTTCTAAAGCGGTTGTTTAATCTGTCTGGTGGGAAGGACAGAGGAAAGAGAGCGTTGCTTGCATTAGAAGTGATGCTGCCCACTCTCGTGGAGGAAAAGGTCTTCGCGTTTCCATGGATCAGATTCTGCAATTACACAGCTTTCTTGTTTGGCCAGTTCATCTGCTAAACCTGACACGACGCCAGAATGAAAACAGAGATTTTCCCATTACAGAATACCAAATCTATGATAAGCCACGCCATGAAAACTCAGTTTTTAAGGAGGTGGGGAGAAAATAAGGGAAACTCCAACTGCTGCAGTAAGATAAGTAATGAGTTTTGCGGTGCTTTTAGAATCTGTTTTTCGGGTATCTCAGAAACAACAACTGTAAGCCAAAGGAGCAGTGAGAGAAGAAAAAGAGCAGAAGTTGGGATAGGGAGATTTAAGCAGAAATTTGAGCAACAGTTTTAGCCTATAACACCATTTGCATGATAACTTTGGGCACAGGTGGGTAAAGTAAGCAATTGCTACAGAATGAGGCCCATGAACATTGTCCTTAATCTGTGGGTCTGTTTTGCATAGTGATGCGGTGAACATCATCAACGATTTTCATTTTTATATTCTTTTTTTTTTCTTATACCACAAATTCCGTCACTATAAAGCACTCAAACCGATTATGACTTCTGCTTTCCCTACCATCAAGTTATAGTTATAAATTCTATTTATAGATGGAGTAACGAACGTCTGTGAAAGGAGAGTTATATTCTGACAGCACTGGAAGAGACTATGCTGGTTTTCTCAAAGGTTACTCCTTAAATAGAATATAAGTATTGTAATCTATGCATCATTTGCCATGAGGCACTAGATCACTGATGACATATTTTTCTGTGTGTGTGTATATATATATATATTGTCGTCATCATAACTGCAGCCTGCAAAGTTCAGAACTTCAGAACTTCTAAAACAAACAAAGTGCTCAAAAAAACCCGGCAGAGGCTGAATTACACGCGTTGCCCCCCAAATCCAGTGGATTTCATTGCACCCCTAACGCTGCTTATTTGCCAAAAATCAAAATGAAAAATCAGAAGCAAACAAATAAGCTCCCGGAGCAAATCCTGCATCGCCCCAATTGTACGAGCTGCCATCTAAGCTGCCTGGCTACCATCCAGGCCTCAATCCCATTCCCAGACAAGAAGTAACCCATGCATCCCCTTCGGACTGTCCTCTCCTCTCCTTGATCTTCCTTTACCTCCCACCTGGACACCACCACCCCCCACCCCCCCCCGGCAACTCCCAGTTAAATTTCTTTTAAACCCCAGTTTCTTACCTGCGTAGTGGTCGAAC
>JAHREE010118160.1:0-12287 GCA_033628505.1 Tringa tobata | reverse complement strand
GTGGCTTCCTCCCCTTCCCCCAGGGTGTGAGGGGTGATGGTACAAGGTGCCTGCAGTTTAGGTTGTTGACTTCTTTCCGTGAGCGAGTGGCTGGAAACAGGATCCGATGTTTTCCCAAATTACTGTCTTTCTGACCTGTTTTCACATCAGGTGACCTCAAGCCAAGGGGTCTTTAAGGCCCAGCCATTTCCAAGATGGAGGTACAGAATAACAAATTTGCTTTAACCACCATAAAATCAATTTTGCAATCGCTATAAGGTGTCTTTAACACCTTTTCCACAGTCCAGAACGCAGATCGGAAACCTTGGCAGCAGCCTGGAGTGAGTGTTAGGGGAGAAGTTTTGGCTGTTAGAGTGGAAAAAACCACGTGTGTGAGTGCACAGAGACACATATATATATTCACATACAGCTTAAAAAGTGGTCAGATGTATTCCCTGGGTGGACACCTGCAAGCAGAGAGCTTCAGCCCCGGCTGCTGGCCCAGGCTTGCACTAGCTCTGCTGGAGATGTAACTGGTGGAGATGTAACTGCTGGAGATGTAACTGCTGGAGTTGGCTGTAAGAGCCTGAAAATTGGGTTTGGGGACATGCAGGACTCAGTAACCGCCGTGCCTGGGGACAGGGGAGCCAGGCATGGGGGGAACACAGCACAGCCAGGGCTGGCAGTGGACATGGGGGACCCTGGGACTTCACTCCTCTACAAAACTCGATGTCCAGAGACATGTCCCCGCTCTGTCCCCAGAGGAGGAGCCGTGTGGGCTGTGGGGGACAGCCCTGGGGGGACAGAGCTCCCCTCGGCCGCACGTTCCCACGTTGCAGGCGGCAGCGCCGCTCTGCTGGGTGACGTACTCCGTTTATCCTTCTGCATTTTTTGTTAGCAAATCAAATAAACTAAAACCGCGGTCACGAAACGTGCAGCGAGGAACGCTGTGCAAAGCAGGCATGTGCAAAAGTGCTGGGAAAAGCACCAGCAGGAGTCCAGGCTATAAATTTGCCTTTACTGGCTGTCACCCCAGGGTCACTTGCTGCTGCTTTCATGCACGGCTCTCCCGGTGACGTGCCCGTCACAGCTCACTGGAGAGCATCTCCCACATTAAATGTGCCTTGTACTATTGCCTTTACTTCTTTCCCAAAGAAGGTGGATGGAGCTTGGTAGTGCCGTTAACAGCCACGTGGGCCAGGCCTTTGCCTGGGGTGGTGGCAGCTGAAGTCACTCTGTGGTTGTGCGTGGCCATGGCTTCTCTGCCAAGGTGCCCACCGACCCTGAGATGTCCCCCTACCCCCGGCCAGGGTGAGTCCATGGACCAGCAGAAAGCCCTTGTGAAACCCTGCGTGGTCCAGGAGCAGCAGCAGGACCCCATCCATGCACAGGGTTGTGTCCTGGACAGACGTACGGTGCCGTAACCCCATTTTTCCTTATTGCCTCCCGACCAGGTACCTGCTGAACAACTCTTTGACTCAAATACCCAACGCCCCCCTCTGCGCAGAGATGCCAAAGCTCAGCTGGCTGTGAGTACCCAGGGACATCAGGCTGCCTGCGGGGTAGGCAGGGGCTGCTCCCACTCCCCAGCCAGGCTCCTGGAGCAGAGATGGGGAGAAAAGGGCTGGAAGCATCCCACAGGGAATGGGGGGGGAACAGGAGGGGCACGCAAGAGGTGAGGGATCACACTGGGCAGTCCCCAAGGATGGTGGGGATGGAGGTGGCAGCCACGGTTGTCTTTCTGCAGGGAGCTGGAAGGGAACAGGATCCGGGCGATGCGCAGGGCTGTCTTCCAGGAGTGCCACGACTTCACGGTGCTGTGAGTACCTCAGGGGTCTGGCCACGGCCCCCGCTTGCTGGTGCAGACCCTGTCCCATTGCAGACACATGGAGGGAGGAGGGGGAATAGCCAGCACTCAGCTGGGACCCCAATTTCCCACAGCTCTGGGTGAGATAAGGGTCCGCTGTCCCGCGTTTAATGGTTTCTGCCCACACGGCATCAACAGCACAATCAGCTTCATTGATGTTGTAGGGACTTGATCAGGGGTCCCAGAACCTTTTTCCAGGGTCTCTGTGCTGGAGGATGGGCAACCCTGGGTTGGGAGCTGGTGGGCTCATCCCAGAGCCCTGTCACCAGCCCATAGGGGCTGCCCAAATCAGATGGGAACCTTCTTCAGGTGGGAGATAGTGGCAGGACACAGCACGGAAAAAGCTTCCTATGGTGTGTGAATAGCAGAACTCTCAGCCAGCCCAGACTCTTCCGCTGGCATCCAAATCCCCTAAAAATATCCCTAAGGAAGGCCATAAAGCTTGTGAGCTGGCTCTCCACATGTCAAACAGCGTCTGGTTCTATTTCCTCCCCTCCTGCCTGGAGCCTGCTCCTGCCCCATTCTTTCTTGGCCCCAGGGCTGAGCTCTTGCCCAAGTGCCCTCCCGGAGCCAACAAAAGTGGAGGATTTAAATCAAGGATGCACGGGCCTCTCCCAGGGTCTAGTTTTCCTGCACATGATGGTGATATAGCTCCCAAAGGGATATATACAGTCTCTGGAGCCTCGGGGAATTAAGGACAGGCGAGCTGTGCACCAGGCAGATGTTATCCATGAGCACAAGGCTACCAGTGGCCACAGGGTGGTGGCAGGAGAGCAGAAGCGGGATGAGGACCCAAGCCTTCCTCCCAGGGAATCTGCAATTACCCGGAGCACTGGGAATGCATTGCTGGGATGCATCCCCTAATTAGAAAGCTCTGCTCTGTCTTTCCAGCTGAAGATTGCTGCGCAAAGATCCCGTTCCTCTCTCCGCCTTTCTTGGAGAAGCCCCAAAAGGTGTTTAATCCCTAAAATATGCACCCCTACGGGTTTTTGGGTTTTTGGGTTTTTTCCTCCATGAGAGCTGCCCACAGCCCCCAGTGCCGGGTGGGTGAGCTGCTGCCCTGCCATCCATCCTTCCTCCCACCACCGGGTCGGTTGGCTTTGATCAGCAGCGTGTTTCCCAGGGCTGTTATGGCAGTGCCATGGAAACGTCCACACAGGCAAGACAGACAGCATAAACACACCCTGATGGTGACACCGACAGAGGAGATAGCCTCACGAGCAGAGGCAGCAGATGAGGCAGGGGCTCGTGTTCAGGCTCTGTGGGGTGAGCCATCCTGGCAGGACTCGCCCCACGTCCCCCCATCCTGCCCAGCCGCGCCGTGGACCACTTTAGAGGGAGCTGTCCTGGTTGGTGTCTGAGCTCAGTGGAGCCCAGCTGCTTGATGTGAGCCTCCACCAAGGAGCACCATCCATGGGTCTCGGCCCTCATGGGGTCTCCCAGCTCTTTCAAGCATGTGCCATCCCATAGGGCTCCTGCTGCTCTGAAACCGCTTGTGTTTCTTGGTGCACCATGCTGGGTTTTCACCTCTGAGAGCTTGAACCAGCTCTGCTCATCTTCCACACTTCTGATGGGCTCTTCTCTGAGCTGTGGCCTTGTGTGAGATGGAGCCTTGCACCTGAGAGCTGGGCTCTGGCTTAGACCTTCCCCACAACGGTGGAGCATTTGCTGCTGGAGGTGACGGTCCTGGCTCAGTGAATTCAGGAGGGACACAGCAGGTCTGGGTGCACCCTGCTGGCAAGCCCCATGCAAGAGTGGGCACTTCTGGCTGCTCATGGCCAGTCCAAAGCTCTGACAATGCTCCCGAAGGGCGTGTGGGGCTGTGTCATACCCACATACTCTCTTCCCTTCCTTCTCTTCCAGGATCCTGCGCAGAAACAAGCTCAGCTGGATCCAGGACAGGACATTTTCCAGGCTGAACAGGCTGGTGGAGCTGTAAGTTTCCAACCGTTGCTGGCTCTGACACCCCAACTCCAGCAGACAGAGGTGTGGGTCTTGCTGGGGACCCCGCTCTGCCACCTGCCCAGGGCACCTCACTGCTCAGCACCCTTGGGTGCAAGACCTGGTGCCCTCAACCACTTCTCAGACACTGCTCTCCTCCGCACAGCGACCTGTCATCCAACAGACTACATCACCTCCCCTCCTCCCTGTTTAACGGCCTGGTGGAGCTCCAGCAGCTGTGAGTACCGGGGCTGAATTGTCCCAGGGGGTGTCCCTGCCCCCCTGCAAGTGATGGGGTGCACTGCAGGACCCCCGCACCTCCCCATCGTGCTGGGTACATCTCCTCACTGCATGGTCTGTTCACTCAGCAGAGCCATGGTGACAGGATGGGTTCCATCCTGGTGGGTCCACCTGCAGCACGATGCCATTGCAGACCCTCTGCTTTGGGGCTGCAGACCCATCCTGGAGAAATGGGCAGTGCTGGGAAAAGCCATAAAAAGACACCCCTTTGCCCTCTCTTCCAACTACTCTCATAGCTTCCAGGTGGGGAAAAAAATACCGAAGATTTGTCTCTTTTTCAGGAATATTTCCTACAACCCCTTGAGAGAGATCTTCCCTGGACAGTTTGAGAACCTTCCCCAGCTACGGTCCCTGTGAGTCCCACCACATCCCCAACCCTACAGCGCTGCCTCCACCTGTGGCAGCCCTAAACCCAACCTGGGGCCACTCACAGCATCCCCTGTGCTGGTTTCCTTCTGCAGGAGCTTGGAAGGGCTGGAGATCCCCAACATCCACAACCTGACCTTCCAGAAGCTGACCAACCTCTCCCATATGTGAGTGGGGGGAAGCGGGTGGCTGCTGCTGCCCTGGCACCCATGCTGGGTGGGGAAGGGGTGCTGGGTGTGGGGAGGGAAAAGAATTAATTCCTTACACATGTGAGTGTTTTATTTCAGCCCCCTGCAAGCCCCCAAGCATGATGATACTGCTTAAATCCCCCCAGGGCAAGAGGGTGTCTCCTAGCTGGGGCTTACTTAGAGCGAGGGGAGCATTTCTCCCATGGGAAGGGAGGATTTTGCAGAGCCACAGGTTCCCCACTGGGCTTCACGTGTGATACAAAGAGTGATCTGCATTTCTGAAGGTGCACGTTCTGTAGGGGATGTGGACAAGGGAGGCTCAGTCAACCAAGGCTTGCACCAGTAGTAAACTGTGTGCCAAAAGCTGTGGTTAAGTAATCCCATTAGAGGACCTTGGGCTTGGGTCTGGGATAATGACCCAAGAACCCCAGAGACGTGCAGATAGACAGGCTGGACAGGCATCACACGCAGGGTGGAAACAGGATTGTGCAGCCAGCTGTGAGCGCTTTGGTTTCTCTTTGGAAGGAGGAAAAAAAAAAAATCATTAATTTTCTCCGGATGCACATTTTAAAGTACCTGTAATGAAAGACAACTACATCTTCCTTTCCGTAATTGGTCTGTTTGCACTATAAATATGGTACATTTTCTACCTGACTTGCTAATAAGCAATCATTTTCTCTCCTTTTATCTATAATTAAGCAGAAATGAGCCTTGCATTTCAGTTTTGTAGTCATTTTCTAATGTAGAGTTTTGCTAAGCGTACATGGGTTGGCTTTTATAAGGCTTGAAAAGATTAATCTGAAATAACACACAGGGGAAAAAATGTGAATCCCTCTTAATGGAACTCGAAGGTTTTGAATAAGGGATTGATTTTTAAACGTTAGTTTGTGAGAATCACGGGTTGGAGGAAAACACTCCTGTACTTACCAGTTGACAGTGCTGAATAGTGGCAGATTTAAGAGCGTGGCTGTGGTACATGATCCAAAAAGCACTGGGGTGCCTCCAGCCGGTTTCACAAAGGCTTTGGGAGGTTGTTTGTATAGTTTTCAAAACCAGTTGCAGTTTTTGTGCAAATGGGGATCCTTTTGCTCAGCTCCATCATGCTCTGTGTCCCCTGCAGATCCCTGCCCTGGCTGCTGTCGCAGGGAGGGCTGTGTGCTGGACATCACACTGTCCCTACTCCCACCCTGTGTTGCTGCTGCCTCCTTCATCCCCACCTCCCTTCCCCTGCTCTCTGTAAGCCCCCAGACTCTTGGCTAGTGGAAGCTGGGGGGCTCTTCTCCACCCAGACAGGGAAAAAGATGGCCAAGGGGCTGGAGGTGTGAGCAGGCAGGGTGCAGGGTGCGGGGCAAAGGGGCTGGGCACGCTGGACCACCCCAGTCACAGCCAGGAAACCTTGCCCACCACCCCGACAGCTACTTCAAGAAGTTCCAGTACTGCAGCTACGCCCCCCACGTGCGCAGCTGCAAGCCCAACACCGATGGCATCTCCTCCTTCGAGAACCTCCTCGCCAACATCATCCTGCGCGTCTTCGTCTGGGTCGTCGCCTGCCTCACCTGCTTCGGCAACCTCTTTGTCATCTGCATGAGGTCCTTCATCGGCACGGAGAACAGCCAGCACACCATGGCCATCAAGTCCCTGTGCTGTGAGCTTTGGGGCAGAGGGGCAGGGACCAGCATGGGGGGAGTACAGAGGGAACTGGGAGTGGATGAGTTGCCCACCAGCATCTCCTCCTCGGAGGACCCGTGTGGCTGATGGCAGCCCTCCCCAGCACAGCCAGGACCTGCTCGCTGCCACCTTTCCCTTTGTGCTGATGGGTTTCTGGGCATCCCTCTGTGCCCGGGGCATCTCAGCCCCTGCCCTCAGGTCTTTGCTCACAGGCACCAGCAGAGCAGCTCTTGTATCCACACACACAGATATATATATATATAAAGCCAAAGACTGCCTAGTTCTAGAATGGGTTTATGCCCATGGCATTAATGCAAAGTACTATATTTGCCCACAAATGCATTTTTCTCACAGTATTTTGTTTCCCCCCCCCCTTCTTAGGTGCAGATGGCCTGATGGGCATCTACCTCTTCGTCATCGGAGCCTTCGACCTCAAGTACTCGGGCGAATACAACAAGCATGCCCAGGGCTGGATGGGCAGCCTCCAGTGCCAGCTGGTGGGCAGCCTGGCCATGCTCTCCTCCGAGGTGTCAGTCCTGCTGCTGACCTACATGACCCTGGAGAAATACTTCTCTATTGTTTTCCCGTTCAGCCACCACCGAGCTGGCAAGAAGCAGACCATCTCGGCGCTAGCGGCCATCTGGCTCCTGGGCTTCTCCCTCAGCATCGTCCCCCTGTGGTGTAAAGAGACCTTTGGGAACTACTACGGGAGGAACGGGGTTTGCTTCCCACTGCAGCCTGACCTGGACGAACGGCCCAGTGCTCGGGGATATTCTGCCACCATCTACCTGGGTAAGGCCACCTTGGGACTTGGGGATGATGTGGGGCAGGACAGGCTTCCCCTCCAGGCTGCCATGAGAGCCTGCACAGCCTCTGTTAGTGGGATGTCTGACTTTACGGGGTGCTGCCATCCCCCTGGGACCATGTAAAACATGTGTGCCAGCTCTGCCCTCCGTTCTGGGCTGGGGAGGGTCCCTGCTCCAGCCTGATGCTGTCCCCAGCCTCACTCCAGAGCTGGGCATCGCTGGGCTAAGGCTGGGTTCACAACTAGCTGGAGCTGCTGAGATGTCTCTGCCCCCTCTAGTGATAAAAGCAGGAGTAGTCCTGCTGCTGCCGCCGATCCCAGGTCACGAGGGTTGCACTTTGGCTATGCTCAGAGCAAGATTTCTTTCTCTCCAGGCTTGAACCTCGCAGCCTTCATCACCATCGTCTTCGCCTACTCCGGCATGTTCTACTCCATCCACATCACTGCATCCAAAACAGTGGAGAGAGGTGTCTGCTCCCGGGAAGTGGCCATTGCAAAGCGGTTCTTCTTCATTGTCTTCACCGATGCTCTCTGCTGGATACCCATCTTCCTCCTCAGGCTTCTCTCCTTGCTGCAGGTGGAAATACCAGGTGAACCCCCGCTCCCCACAAGGCCCTGAAGCAGAGCCCACCGCTGGCTGCTGCCTGCCGTGATTCCCTGGGTCAGGGACCCCTTGGTGTGGGCACTGCTTAGTTTGGAGATCACTTCACCCACCTGTGGGCTGCAAGGGGAGATGGACAGCATTACTGGTTTCCTTGGGCCTCTCCCCAGGGAGCAGCAGCCATGACCCCTCCTACTTTGAGGGGCTACCCTTCCTGCTAAGAGCCCATGAATGTCATAGCCCCCCTTTGCTGCATGGGCTGGAGCTGGGTGGGTTACCCCTGGGTAGGGGGGAAGTTCCCCCTCAGCTGTCTAATGTCATGTCCTTGTTGGCACAGGCACCATCAGCTCTTGGGTGGTCATCTTCATCCTGCCCATCAACAGCGCCCTGAATCCCATCCTCTACACCATCACCACCCCCTCCTTCCAGGAGAAGGTGAAGGACTGTTTGCAGACCAAGCAGCTGGAGCTGCACGACTCCCGCAGGAGCTTTACCCTGGCAACGCTTCAGGCCAGCAGCGCTTGACCATCCCTGGTGACACAAGGATGACCATGGCTCCCCAGCCTGCCAGGCACCACCCTCCAGCTCTGCACCCCCCCAAGAAAACGCACGATCAGCACCGAGATGCTCCTGTGCTGGAGAACTGCTAAGCATGAAGGTTTCCTCATCAACCAGCAGATAGCGTTAGTACTTTATTAATTACACAGATGGGAAGAGCAGTCCCCATCCAAGTCAAACAATCTGTTGCAGTTGTATATGATACAAAACAAAAACGTCCTTTAAATACAAAATACACGTCTCTTAAGTGAGCATCACCTGGCACAGAGCTCTACTGCCGGAGTTATATATTAATATTCCAAATGTACAAGTATTTATAGATAGAAAAAAAAAAATTAAAAAAATATTAGGAGAAAAATCACTCCCCCAAATGTTAGTTATATTTTTATATATATATATAATATATATATATAAAAACACAGAATACAGGCTGAGTTGGTTTTCTTTTCTTTTTTTTTCACCCAAGGAGAGACGGATAGGATGTGTTATGGCAAAACTGACACTGGGAATGGCTCCCGCGTGTGGGTCATATTGCCTTCCAGTTGGAACGATGTCTGGTAACTTGGGTCCCTGCCTGAAGGGAGAAACCAGGTCGGGTCCTGGGTGCTGTTAGCTACAGCAGTTCCTCTCCAGAGGAAAAGAAGGGATGGGAAGGGGAAGGGACAATCTCTGCAGGGAGTAGCGTTAGGGAGGCAGCTCTGTATCCAGGAGGGACACGGGCTCCGCCACCTCTAGCTGCCCAGTGAGGGGCAAATCCAGGACAACTCCAGCTGCCCAGTGAGGGGCAAACCCAGGACAACTCCACCTCCACACCTTACTGCAGAGGCCAGGACGGGACTGAGCTTGGCCCAGTTTGGGCTACCGTGCTTCACTTGCTTGTGAGCTGGGCTGTGCACAACCCTGCCTTGGCCAAAGCTGCCATGGTCCTGGCAAGGCTGCTCTGCCCTCCTCCCCTCTCCAGGGCAGAGATACAGGGATCCCAACAGCAGTAAGGCATTAGAAAGCTGCTGTGCTGGCTGTGTCCCTCCCTCCCACAGTGCCTCCTCATACCTGCCCGGTGGGGCATTGCCCCTTCCCAGACTGTAGCCGACTACCAGGGCAGCTGCTCTGGGGCTCTGGACATGTCCTGCCCCCTCCAAACCATGGGCAGGCTGGTTCCAGGGGACTGGCTTGGCCTGGAACATCATCCATTCAGCCCCACTGAAACCGAATGCACAAGAGAGGGCGAAAAAGCCAAGTAAGAGCAAGGTGCAGGACTGGAGGGCTTTTTCTTCTCCTATGAAATTCAGCACCAAAGATAATGGCAATAAGTTCCTTCTGCCACTCGACCAGGGCTCGGGATCTAGATGTAACCCCCCCCCTTGCTCCCCCAGAACAGCAGCCTCTTCCACCACCAAACAGGTTCTCGCAGTGACTCCCTGGCTGTCCCTGCCAGGTGACACTGCACAATCTACCCCTCGCTGCCCACCCTTCACTTCCCGACAGCGCTGTCACCTACAGCCGTGTCTAATGTCCTACAGACTGTCCTTCCCACTCACTTCTCCCTCACCTCCACACCCTCCCACTCCACTCCACACACCTTCATCCCCACAGATCCTCCCAGCTCACGGCATGGGGGGGGGGGATCCAGCTCAACCAGGGCCAGCTCCTTTCCCAGCCCTGCCCACAGGATGCCCTCCTGGGGAGGGGGTCACCCCCACAGCCCTCCTCTCTTTCCCACTGTTCTCTAATTCCTCCTGCGGGGACCAGGGGCTGCAGGGCTTCACCTCCGTGGACAACCTGCTGCACGGCACGCTTGAGCAAGGGGTGGCTGAAGCAGCAGCAGGATGGTGGGATGGGGAATGCCCAGCCCAGGGTAAAAGGATGCTTATAAATATGTGCCTGCGAGCGTGCCAGCCTCTGCCTTCCCCTCCATCGCCAGCTGCCCACATGGCACTCCCCTCCAAGAGCCCCAGCCCGGATCCACCGGCAAGTCCATGTTAGACAGGACAGAGCATCTTCCCTGGAGCCTCAGATCTTCGTCTCGGGGCCGTTGGGACTCAGGGCTGGGAAAGAGTCTCGGATCCTCGCCAGCTCCATGGCGCAGAGGTGGCCAAAGACCTTGTTGTACCACTCGGGAGACCGGCCCCTGGAGAAGGGAACAGGCAGGAGGAGGGTGAGAGGGACAGAAGAGACCAGGCAGGCACCAAGGAGCAGAACATGGCTTTTTGCTCCAGGACAGGGACTCAGCGTAGCTCCAGCTGCGATGGACCGTGAGATGCTGAATGAGTACTACAGGACAGAAAAGGGAACGTGCCTCCCCAGCTCCCCACCGCAGACAACTGGCAAAATTGGGGAATATCTGTGAGCCATCCAGGCTTATGCCAGTCCCGAATGACAACCAGACTGCTCCTTGCATCTGCACATCCTTACACCACTACACCCCAGCACAGCTCTCCACAGAGAGGGTGAATGCTGTGCTTCAGACCCACAGGGAACCCCGTGTCTTCTGCAGCAGCTTTAAGGGTCTTGCTGCCACAACTCGGAGCCACCAGAGGAACTGCCAGCACTGCAAGACCGAGCTGGTGGCTCCTTTCCCAGTAACCACCTAAAAACCTGGCCCCAGACCAGCACCCCCTTCCCTCCGGGCAGGCAGACACCATGCTTTGTGAACTGCAGCCCTGCCTGTCCTGCCAGGCCAGGCAACCAGAGGGACAAGTAGCTCCTGCTGCTCCACCAACCTCCCCAGAAGCTGACGCGGTGGCACCAAAGGTCCCCCCACCCCTTACCTGAGGTCAGCTCTGCAGATGTGGGTCACTTTGGAGCGGCCCACGGCGCTGGGCTCGATGAGGTACTGGGAGGTCAGCACGATGGCTTTGACACCTTCCACCGGCAGCTTGTCGTGCTCCACCGAGATGGAGATGAGCAGGCAGGCTCCCCGCGGCAGGTCCGTGTGCCAGCGCCTGTGGGACAGAGCGGTCCCGCTCAGCTCCTGTCCCTGTGTCCCCACCCATGGGCAGTCCAGACCTTGGGGTCTGCATGGGGAGCAGGGAGTCTGGTTGAGCCTGTACAGCCCAGGGAAGAGCAGCCAGGGCCAACTGGGATCCACCAAACCAACACCAAACCCTCCAAACTTGGGTCCCCCCCCTGCCCTCACCGGAGCACCACGCAGTCCCTGCGCGGGTGGGGCGCCATGCTGTCCGTGACGTAGTGGTAGACCTCCATGTTCTTGTCCAGGGCCTCTACCACTTTGCTCTGCAGCAGGTCTTCATCCCAGAGATGACGTTCCCGAAGCACCCGGTGCAGCACCGTGGCAGGAGGGGCCTCGACGTCCGTGGAGACCTTCCACAAGCGCAGAGGGTGCCCATCCCCAACCTGATGGGCCAAGAGGAAGGTCAAGCAGGATGTCCCCATAGTGCTAACCCCCCTGAGCAGCTTTATCAATGGCTCTCACTGCCATGGAGCAGCACCATCTACTTACTAATGATGGTTTGGGATGGGATGGGATGGGATCTGACTGCTGGAGAGGGGCTGGATGTGTGCAACCAGCTCCTCTGCTAACAACACTATGAGGTCTCTGCTAGGATTCCTGGGCACAGAGCATCCTCCATCCCAGAGCTTTCCACTTCTCAGCCCCTCCTCTGGCCACAGAAGGGGTTGCTTGCCAAAGGGACCGAACGCCAAGGGGTTGTTAGCTGCTTGGCAGGTGCCTGCAGGACCCATGACACCCCATGGTCACCCATTTCCCCACGTGACCCCAAGCCCCCCTCCACACGGTGGCATTTACCTTTTTGCAGGAGAGCTCTGTGTTCAGGGGCCCTGGGGTGTTCAGCCACCCCTTGAATTTCTCCGACGACTCCTTGAGCAGGTTCTGGACACTCTGCTCGAAGTAGGAGTGCAAATCCTTGCTTTCCCCCTGACACACGAAGTCAGCCAGGGGATGGGGGTAAGCATCTGCTGCCATATACGAGCTGCTCAGCTGGAGCAAGATGTCATGGGACACCTGCAAGCCAAGAGCATAGAGATGTTCAGAAA
>JAHREE010118150.1:0-17187 GCA_033628505.1 Tringa tobata | reverse complement strand
AACTGCAGAACCTGGAATTCAGGTTTTAGGAGGGTGGGGATGGAGGAAGAAACTCTTTTATGCTCTTTCAGAACATTTCTAACAGTCGGGGCTGTCCCAAGTCCAAGGAGGCTCCAGATGGTTATCGAAAGATTTGCAAAGACTATTAGGTTTCTCCTCTAAGGAGCAATTTGTGCTCAGGCTGCAAATCTTGCCCAGTTTGGATATTATTAATGGAAAAATAATTCCCCACCTGAATATTCAGCCAGTGCTTTGACGAAAGTTAGTGCTTAGAAATGTCCTAAAAAGGCAATAAATCTGCTTTTGGATCTCTGATGGTTATCATCACGTAGGTTTTTCTAGGTTGACAAATTAGGGGGTTCCTAAAAGGGGTGAAAAAGCAACTTCTCACCCCTAAAAGGGGTGAAAAACCACCAGGCTCAGCACCAGGATCTGTGGGTCATCCTGAGATGGGGTGGTGGATTGGGGGGAGCTGCAGGTCCACATAACCCCTGAAGCTGGTCCTAAGGGTGGTGCTTTAAGCTGTGGGAGATCCTCCCACCTCCAATTTTGCTTTTTAGCACCTACTAATTAGGTCCAAGTGGGTGGTTATTTTGATAAGTGGGTGGTGGCCTCTTCTAGGTCCTCATGGAACCTAAAAGAGGGAGAAGAAAGGTCAGAGGAGACTCTGATGTTCTTGGCAATGGCTTGGGAGAGGACTTGGCGGGGTGGGACGCGATGATGTTCCTTGAAGGAAGGAGGTGAAACTCTGGGATTCACTTGCTGGTCTGAGGGAAGAAATTTGGAATTTTAAATCTAGATGGAAGTTTCATGCTTTGTTATTTCTATATAACGGGATCTACACACCCTCCCAGGTTGGTTTTCCTTTAACTCCCCTCCTTTAATCCCAAAGCTGCTGAATGTGGTTGCCCCATCCCTGGAGGGGTTCAAGGCCAGGTTGGATGGGGCTTGGAGCAACCTGGTCTGGTGGGAGGTGTCCCTGCCCATGGCAGGGGGTTGGAACTGGATGATCTTTAAGGTCCCTTCCAATCCAAACCATTCCATGATTTTATCAATCCAGCCGTTAGCACCGTGACCCCGCTCACCTTCTCCTCCAGCTTCGTTGTCACTAGACAGGCCTCTGCTTCCAGAGAGGGTTTGCCTCTCCAGCAGTTGTCCTGGGGACTTGGTCACCAAAAGGCCACGTTTTGTGTAGCTGCAGTGAAAGTCCTGTTTGCTCAGGTTTCTCTGCGAGGTGGGCACGTCCCTGGTGTCGTTCCGCTTGCCCTACAGTGGAGAGAAGGATAAAGAGAAGTTATTTCCCAAGGCTGGTTTTTAGATTAGATTGGATTGGAGAGAGCAGAATCCCATCTGCTGCCAGTCCCAGGAGGAGAAGCCCAGGACTGGTCCATGGCAGGGTGTGCTCTACCTGTGAGGAAACCCAGACTTGGATTTTCCCAGCAGATCCCTGCCTCCCTCTGCACCTGGGTGCGTTTGATCCAGGTGTGAATTGCGGTTTTTCTGGGTTGGGATTGGACTCCAGATGGCTGTGAGGGTCATCCATTGAGTGGAGAACAGAGAGGAGCTTTGCCTTCCCACCTGGTCCCTGTGGAGAACGTCCCAGCACTGCCCTCCATCTCCCTTCTCCACCTTACATCAGGTGTTTTCATAAATCTTTGGATTTATGACCCAGGAGTTTCCAAGGAGCATGAATTCATTGTGTTTGGGGATATTAATGTCATCCCTGCTTTGAGGAGATACTTGGGCTGGTTTGGGCATCCTGGAGTATTTGTTTTCATTTATTTCCAACAGTGCCAGCGATGGGAAGTTTGGGAATGCTCCCTCAGCCAGAGAGAAATCAGCTGGCTGCTTAAAAAATAAATTAAAAAACCCCAAGGAGGAGGATGGAAAATAAATTTAAAACCCCAAGAAGGAGGACGAAGTTCCTCCTTATTTTGAAACCGCTCTGCCCAAAATCAGGAAGCAGAATTTAACCGATTTTTAGGAAAATGCACTTTGCTATGTGCCTAGGGGCCTCACGGATAAAACCAAAACCAAGATGTCGGTGCCGTGTGGTCAGGAAAGGGGAAGTGTTCAGATGATGGTGGTGCAGATGCAGTGTGAGAAACTTACCCTTTCCTGTGTGCTTCTGGGGAGCAACCTTAGTCTGGCTTGTCCCCAGCTGTCCCCAAGCTCTCCAAAACCAGAGGTCTGATGTTGGCGAAGTCACCTCTGATAATTCCAGCTGCTCGAGATGTCCTGTTTTTGTCACCCCGAAGCTCAGAGCTGGAGGACTCTTTATCCAGGGGGAACAGAAAGTGGCTCTTCCCCGTGGTTGATCTACAAACTGGGCGTTTCCTTTGGTTTTCCCCGAAAGCCTTGGCACTGCCAGGCTGTGTTGACTTTTTCCATGGAGCTGGGGAGGGTCCCTTTGCAGCAGGAGAATCCCAACCTGTCCTTGTCCTTAGGGGAAGAGGAGCACGTACAGCCACTCGGTCCCCGCCGCCCGCGTCCCTTCCCTTTCCGCTGGGCGACGAGCAATATTTCGGGGCAGATTAGAACCTTGTCACCAGCTCCCAGATGTTTCTCCTTTGCTTTAGGATTAGCTCCTCTCCGTTTTGGGTGCGCTTGGATATTCGGTTTAATCAGGCGGGATCAGGTGGCTGAGCCAGGAACAACTTCTTAAGAACCTGGGGTGGTTCTGAAGGCAAATATTGAACTAGAGGGTGTTTTGTGCCCAAACAGCTTGGCAGAGGCTGATAAATCCATCCAGGCTCAGCTTGAAGTTCACAACAAGCTCTTGCCCTGAGGTCTGGATGTGAATTTGGGGAGAATAAGGGTGAAAAGGGTGGTGCCACTTTCTCCTGAGAGCGGTCCCGTTGTCCTCGCTGTTGCTCTGTGATGTTTGATGAGGACAGTGACCCCGAGGCGGAGGATTTGGGGCAGTATTCCTTGCGTTGCTGTGCGGTGTCTCCACAAGGACATCCCACCACGTGCTGGTTTTTAGGGGAGAAAAAATAAAACCCTGGAGTTATTGCTCGAGGTTGGACAACTCTAAGGAGAGCATGTATTTAACATAACTTTAAAAGAAAGCCATGAAAACCAGAATCCTCTCTTGACCATGGGGGACTGCAAGTGGCTACTGGTTTAGACAGAATGCTATGGGGTTGGAAGGGACCTCTGGAGATCATCTACTCCAAGCCCCTGCCAAAGCAGGTCCACCCAGAGCAAGTTGCACAGGAACGTGTCCAGGTGGGGTTTGAATGTCTCCAGAGAAGGAGACTCCACCACCTCTCTGGGCAGCCTCTGCCAGGGCTCTGCCACCCTCAAAGTCAAGAAGTTCCTCCTCATGTTAAGATAGAACTTATTATGGTCAAGTTTGTACCTGTTTCCTCTTGTCCTGTCCCTGGGCACCACCAGAAAAAGCCTGGCCTCATCCTCCTGACACCCACCCTTGAAGTATTTATAGGCCTTGATCAGATCCCCCCTCAGTCTTCTCTTCTCCAGACTCAAAAGACCCAAGTCCCTCAGCCCTTCCTCACCAGAGAGATCTTCTAGTCCCCTCATCATCTTTGTAGCCCTCTGCTGTCTCCTCTCCGACAGTTCCCTGTCCTTCTTGAACTGGGGAGCCCAGAACTGGACCCACTGCTCCAGATGGGGCCTCACCAGCATTTAGGTTGGTTTTTTTCCACCCCCTGTAAGAAAACCACCGTTTTTCAGGGCATTTTGGCTGCTGTTTGTTCCCACCATACCTGCCCAGCAGCCCTACGGTGTGTTTTGAAGGCAAGCCGAAACGCGCCCTGTTAGTCGTGCATCGCAGCTGAATATTTAGATTTAATTAACTTTGAAGAGTCTCCCGTGACTTTGTGTAAGTAGAGTTTTGTCAGCTGCGTCCCACCTCTGTTCTTCACGTCAGGAGAGCGTGGTTTCAAGGGTTTGCAGGTTTGGCCTAGTATTTTTTTTTATTATTATTATTATTTTGCAAATAGGTGTTTTCACAACTTGAGAGGCTGAGGGAACACAGGAAGTGTGTGTAAAATCGCTTTTTTAAATTGCTATTTTTTTTCCTAGCAGAAAAAAAGTGGGGAAATACTTGAATCTATGGGCTTCCAAGAAATGGAAAGAGCTGTAGGACAGTGGGGAGCAGAGCAGATCCATGGAAAGCAGAGGAGAATCCTTGAGAATCCTTGACAGATGACGTCCTAGGGGATCATGGTGGGCACCAAGCTGACCATGATCCAGCAAAGTGCCCTTGCTGCAAGAAGGTTGAGGGTACTCTGGGCTGCATGAGGAGGAACGTTGCCAGCAGGTGGATGGAGGTGGCCCTTCCCCTCTGCTCAGCGCTGCTGAGGCCACGTCTGGAAGTGCTGGGTCTGGTGATGGGGTCCCCAGTAGAAGAGACACAGACATACTGGTGAGAGGGCAACAAAGATGATGAAGGGACTGGAGCATCTCTCCTGTGGAGAAAGTCTGAGAGAGCTGGGATCGTTCACCCTGGAGAAGAGAAGTCTCCAGGGGATCTTATCAATGTATATAAATAACTGAAGGGAGGGTGCCAAGAGGATGGAGCCAGGTCTTTTTCAGTGGTGCCCAGTGACAGGACAATGGGCACAAACACAAGAGGTTCCTCTGAAAATCAGGAAACACTTTGTCATTGTGAGGGTGACCGAGCAGTGCCACAGGCTGCCCAGAAAGGTGTTGGGAGTCTCCATCCCTAGAGATACTCAAAAGCTGTTTGGATGTGGTGCTGGGCAACCAGCTCTAGGTGTCCCTGCTTGAGCAAGGGGTTCCTCCAGAGGTTCCTACCCACCTCAACCCTTCTGTGACTTCATATCACACCGGTGCGTGGCCAGCCTGTCTGGTGGTGGCCATGAGCTATGCGTGGCCAGGAACTAGAGCAGATGGTGAGTACGTCCCCTCCTTAGCGGTTGTTGCCTGTGTGGCCATCTAATGGATGTCCCAGCCTGTAAGGAGGGTCACACACTGTCCTGGATGAAGCCAGGTGACATAAATGCAGCAAGAATTGATTTATCCTTCAGAGAAATCAATACCCTAAGCGTGGTGGGAACCGGTAGCCGAAGGCAGGAGATCCTCCCCGACTGGCAGAGGTTTAAATTTGGGATAGGAAAAGGGAGAGGAATCTGTTCAAGTGGGGTGGGAAGTGCTGAGCTAATTCCCTAATTGCTGGGGGGGGGGGGAAGCTCTTCCTGGGTGCAAGGGAGAGACTGTGGAGTTTTAAACAGGAATTGTAAAGTTGTTAAAGCGAGAGTGAAATGAAGAAGGCCTTCTCAGAAGGGCTCAGTGCCTTTGTTTTCTCCTGAAAACCTGTTGACTCCACGGAAACGGAGTAACGCAGCAGCTGGGGAGGACTTGAAAATCCGGTGGCCAAGGGGCAGAATAAAATTTGTGATACAGGAAAGCAGCGAGGGAGCCAGAAAGAGTAATCCCCCTTATTTCGGGAGGAAATGTTGTGCAAACCCTTTCGAGCAGAGGATTTACCTGTCAAGTTGAAATTAAAAACCTGGCAAATTTAAAAGTGCTGAAAATGGGGTAGCATCCCAGTGATTGTAGCGGTTGGATGTAAAGGCAAAACATCACCATCAGGTATTGGGTGGGATGCCCTGACTTAAATCACTGCTGTGCAGAGGTAGCAATGAAAAAAGGTGGTTTTCCAGCCTTAAAATGCATTAAAAACACCTCCTTGAGCTGATTGTTTAATGAACTAGAAGGGAATGCTTCAGAAAGCGCTCGCGTGGATATGGATGGTTCTTCCAGTAAGTGTTTGCAGCAGTTTGCTGCCAAAAATAATTGCTATTACTCATTAAACAGTATTATTTACCGTAGCTTTCTTGGCCCATAAAAAGTTAATGAGACGGGACAAAGTCGAATCCACCTGAGTTTCGTGCTGCGTCAGGTAGTAGTGCTGGCCCTGGGAAAGTCCTCTCTGAAAACTGGTGTGGGAGAAAAAGCTTTTTAAAACCTCATTATCTCCCTTTTTCTTTTTTTTTTTATCATACAGAGGATGCATCTTGCTGAACAGACCTGAATTTTCAATTTACTCTATTTTTACAGCTTTCCCTTTTAACGTTGTTTTTTTAGTCCGCTTTTTTAAAGCAGCCTTTTTAAAAGAAAAGCCCAAATGATCAAATCAACACCCTGAAATTGGAGGATGCTGGCAGAAACCTTCCAAAAAAAACCACCTCCGGGTCAACAAACTTTTAATTTCAAAGCCAGTAGTTTGGCTCCTTGGCTGTGTTTTGATAAATGCAAGTGAACACGAAACCTCTGTTTCCAGCCGTCACGTAAGGTCAACTCAGTGAAAAAAAAAAGAAGGGAAAGTAGTAAAAATATCTGTTCTGCCTGACTGTTAGATGCAAATTTTTATATCTCTCTATATTATTTTTTTTTCTTTTTCAGAGCAGTGGTATAGAGTAAAGTTTCAGGGACCCCTTCTGTGGCTGTGACGTTGATAAATTGTCGTGAAGTATTTGCGCAGCCAGAAGCCTGTCTAGAAGGGCAGAGGCTCATGGTCATCAGCAGAGAAAAAATTCCCCTTCTGATGGTGGTAAAGTTAAAAAAAAAAGAAAAATTGCTGTACTTTAAAAAAAAAAAAAGATAAAATCAACTATTTTATCTATAAAATAGATAAAGCCTATCTTTAGGCTCAGCCACCCCGTCCTGTCCCCTTCTGTTTCTCGGGCAAGACTGAATATTCACGGTGCGCGTTGTGTGGCTGGAGAGAGTTCCAGCTTCTCACAGACGTTCCTGCTGAACGTGGAAGCAGTGGGTGAAGTCCACCTGGTGACTAACCCTGCCCCAAACACCAGCTTAGGAAAACCCCGTCGTTACGGCGCGGCTTTCTTTTCCCTCAACCCCAACAAGGAGTTCATTGTTCACGCTCAAAGGATTTAAGGACTTTAGGTCCAAAGAGCAGGACAAGCAAAAAGCAAGTAATTCTTGCTTGGTGGGAGAAGAGATGGTGGGAGTTTGGTGGCTCAGCTGTGAAAAGGGACTTCCTTGCAAAATTTCCCCTTTACCTCATCTCTTCAGCTCTTCTTACGAGCGTCATCAACGTTGTAAAGAAATAGCAGCGGCGTTTCCTGGAGCTCCAAATGAGTCAGGCAGGGGGTGTCTGGGGAGGAAAGGAGGAAGGGTAGGATGTTCTGCTTGCCCTGGTTGGCAGATGCCACCCCACCGACCGGATGAACTGGTTGTCCCATATCGGCCATGAGTCACTCCTTGGCTGCCTGCCCCGGGGTTTGTGCCAGCTGCACGGGGCCAAGCCTCTCCACGCATCACGTGGTCCTGTTCTGCCCTGAATTCACAGAATCCCAGAATGATATGGGGTTGGAAGGGACCTCTGGAGAATATCTGGTCCAACCCCCCCTGCCAAAGAAGGTCCACCCAGAGCAGGTCGCGCAGGAACATCTCCAGGTGGGGTTTGAATGTCTCCAGAGAAGGAGACTCCACCACCTCTCTGGGCAGCCTCTGCCAGGGCTCTGCCACACTCAAAAGTCAAGAAGTTCCTCCTCATGTTGAGATGGAACTTCTTATGGTCAAGTTTGTGCGCTTTCCCTCTTGTCCTGTCCCTGGGCACCACTGAAAAAAGCCTGACCCCATCCTCCTGACACCCACCCTTGAAGTATTTATCCTCAACATGAGGAGGAACTTCTTTCCTGTGAGGGTGGCAGAGCCCTGGCAGAGGCTGCCCAGAGAGGTGGTGGAGTCTCCATCTCTGGAGACATCCAAAACCCACCTGGACACGTTCCTGTGCGACCTGCTGTGGCAGGGGTTTGATGAGGGACTAGATGATCTCCAGAGGTCCCTTCCAACCCTGTATCATTCCGTGAGAGCTCAGAGATTTATGCATGGAAATACTTTCCTTCTCCACTTTCAACGTTTAGCTCTGGGATTCGATACAGAAATAAAAACAGGGAACAGATCGTTACCTGGAATGCCTTCCACTCCCTGAGTGCCCCTGCTCTTTAGCCTTCAAAGTCTTCACTTTGAATTAAAAACTAGGGCTGAAGCCACGATTGTTCCTCAGTTCGTGGGGAGAAAGGTGAACTTCCTTTAAGCTAGATTTTTACCCAAAATCTTTTCTTTTTACCTCGTTACGCTTGCTTTTTTCTGCTCGGAAGCAGAAGTTCAGAAATTGTGACGGACCTTGCTGTGATCGTGCCAGTCCGTAATTGCATTGATAAAGTTTGGGCAAGAATCTCCTCGAACTCAACGCCGGACCCTCTGATGTTGGCTTGTTGTCGTGGAGCTTTGCTAGTCCTTGGCTTTACAAGGCTTCTGTGAATCGGCTTCGCAACGTGGTTTAGAATTTGTGGTGGCCCTTTACCAGCAAGGTTTTTTTTTTTTCCCCCTCAGCTGGTCTTTTTTTACCGTTTCCTGCGTGTGTTTCCTTCGTGTTGAGCGTTGAAGGTGCTGAAAATGGGTAGAAAATGGAGCAGAGAGGAGATATGAGGGACGTGTCTGTTGTCTAAATCACCAAAGTATAATGGAAACCGTTGGAAAGTAACGGGAGATGGGCGAGGAGGACAAATAAGCTCAAGTGACTCGCACGTGGGGCACTGGGATAATTAAGCAAGTCACAAGGCCCTTTGGTTGTGCACACTTTGACGTGACGTTGCTGCTGAATGCCAGTGACTCATTTACTTGCCAAAAATAACATGGCTTGTGCTGGGCAGTCTCTGCGGTGACGTCCCCCCTGCTCCGTTTCCCCAGGGACTGCCTTTCCCCATCACAAACCTTTCTGAGGGTCTCATGGTTCTTCTGGTTTTCTCCTGGGGCTGTGGGCCCTCAGCGGTTGATGACAACCGTGGTGGGACATCCCAACCTGGGTGCTGTGCTGGTCCAAATTCTGATGGGACTTGGGTCTCTTTAGTCTGGAAAAGAGAAGGCTGAGGGGGAATCTGATCAAGGCCTATAAATACTTGAAGGGTGGGTGTCAGGAGGATGGGGCCAGTCTTTTTTCAGTGGTGCCCAGGGACAGGACAAGAGGAAATGGGCACAAACTTGACCATAAGAAGTTCCATCTCAACATGAGGAGGAACTTCTTTCCTTTGAGGGTGGCAGAGCCCTGGCAGAGGCTGCCCAGAGAGGTGGTGGAGTCTCCTTCTCTGGAGACATTCCAAACCCCACCTGTGCAACCTGCTCTGGGTGGCTCTGCTTTGGCAGGGGAGTTGGACTAGATGATCTCCAGAGGTTCCTTCCAACCCCGTAGCATTCTGGGATTCTGTGATGGCCTCTGCAAAAACATCCTCGTTAGCGGCCATGCCCAGATGCGAGCTCTCAGTTTAAATCCATGTGCAGGAGCCTTCGTGCTGCTAGTGGCCAGCTCCACCTTTGTCTGAGTTGCTTTCTGAGCTGGTGCTGGCCCAGCTGAGCAGAGCATTTCTATGGCTGATGAAAGCCCTCCCATCTCCTGTCTTGAATCTGCATTGTTTTCACTGGGTTTGGGGCCAACATGGCCAATCACGGTGCTCGATAGTCCTGGAAAATATTAGAAATAAAGGATATAGTGGGCAAATCCCATCATCATGTCTTCTCCACGATGATGGATAGTTAGCCCAGGAGTGTTACTTCCTTCTCGGTGCCCGCCCTTGCCCATATGATGCTGTTCCAGAATGGAGAATAGGTGGACAGTCGCACGTGCATCCAGCTCCCCAGGCCATAAATATGGGGTGTCCTTTTTGAGTCATAGGCCTTGCTCAGTTTGTGCAATGGAAAACAAGGCAGGATGGAGGTGCAGCCTCCCCAGCCTCACCTTTAGTGTTGCTGCTCTTCCAGGGACTTTTTCCTTCCCCACTTTCAGTACAAGAGCTTAGCGTCGGAGGAGGAAGAGGGGAGGTTGCTCACGGTGGTGAAGTGAAAAGGCATCGGTGCCCTTGGAGCTCCAGTGGTCTCATCCTTTCCCTTCATCTCCAAAATGGGGTGGGAGGAAGAAACCCTGGTCGCTGTGCGCCTGCAGACAGGAAAATGGGAAAGAAATTTCCCTCAAGGAGAGGAAAAGTTAGTTGTAGGAACTCCTTTAATCATTAGCACCACCTGAAAACCCAAAGTGTGTGGAGAAGAATAAAAGCTCTTGAGAATTAGTGATCGTATTCCATTTCATGTGTCACTTTGTAGAAGACCTTCTGTCTCTGAGCCCCAACACAGCAGGACCTTGCGTGACATGTGCTAAAGGTCTCTAAGGTTTAGTTTCATCCTGGTTTCATCACTTGGTGCCTCTGATCCCGTAATTTTGAGGTCCAGGCGGCGTCCAGGAATGCAAGAGTCGTGCAGGATGAGAGCTGTCTGAAATGATGTCCCCTGCACGTGGAGGTAATTGAAGGGCAGGCACCAGATCCGGCTGGAGGGGAAGGAGGCAAACAACGTAAAGGAGCTGCAGCGTGAGGAGTGTTTGGTTTAATTAAAAACTTACAGTACTGGGGGAAATAATGAACTGCTCCTGATGAAATCCAGCTGTAGCCTATTGAAAACAAACAAACAAAGGCTGATTTTTATTTATTTTTTTTTTACCTCTCGAGTTTCCAGAACGTGAGTACGGACGACGCTTCATTTTTACAGGCGTAGTCTTGTGCTGGAGGATTCCAGAAGGTGGATGGAGCTGTTGTATGCTCCAGAGAGAATTTGTTTATGCCACCGGTGAGGCGCTGGCAGGGCATCGCTGAGTCCGTCGGTGCTATTTCCAGGGCTGTATCCAGTTCTCAGGATAAAAACCTTCTGTCTCCAGGGCTACCAGTTGGGTAGCCATCACTGGTGCGCTGTAGGTTGGCCTCAATGGGCAAAACATCCTTTTGGAGGAGGATTTATTTTAGAGGTCGCGGAATTGTGTTTCCTCCGGGAAAAGGAGGGACTGTGTTTTGCTGAGATGGAGAACGTTTGTGCCTCGGCGGTTCATGTTTTTTGTGAGCGTGGAAAGGATGAGTTTTTCTCAAAAAAAAGAGCCTCAAACTAATAGCCCACCCTTGGGGTGATCATCTTAAAAGCTGATACCTCCAAATGTGCAAGGTGGGGTAGGACATAGGTGAACTTGGGTAGGAAGTGTGTATCTCACCCTCTACAGAGACACTGGCTGATGCAGGGCAGGGGGTTTGGAAAGCGATCGTAGATTCATGGAATGGTTTGAGTTGAAAGGGACCTTCAAGATCATCCAGTTCCAACCCCGTGCCCTGGGCAGGGACACCTCCCACCAGACCAGGTTGCTCCAAGCCCCCTCCAACCTGGCCTTGAACGTCTCCAGGGATGGGGCAGCCACAACTTCCCCTGGGCAACCTATGATCTTTAAGGTCCCTTCCAACTCTAACCATTCCATGATAGACTCCCATGTCTCAGCTCAGCTCAAGTGGTCCTTCGTTAATCAAGGAGTGATTCAGGGGAAGCCACTACAAAAAGATCCACGTTTACTTTCCTGGGCAGATGCTTAATAAATGATGGCTAATAAAATAACTTTCTTGATTGCCTTTCAGGCGGCAGCAGCAGGTCTCAGCTATGTTGGGGGTTACGTCATCAACACCTACAAGAGCTACGACAACTTTCTGCAGGACAAGTATGCTCTGCTGCCAGCCGTGATCATTCTTTGCGTTGCTGCGGTCATGTTCATCATCGGGTTGATCGGCTGCTGTGCCACCTTCCGGGAGTCTCGAGTTGGCCTAGGGCTGGTGAGTGGAGCACGTTGTTTTGGGTCTCCTCTCCTTCATCCAGTTGGGTGGTGTGGGAGGTGCTCCACCAGACCTTCTCAGGAGATGCAGAGAGGAAAGTAAAAGGTTATTCTGAGATTTACCACTGAAGCACTGCTCCTTTGTGGGAGTTAGGTACCGCTGTGAGGCATGGATTGATCGTGAGTCTGACCATCTGATGGTGGAGGAAGGTCATCCTCCCCCTCTGCTCTGCTCTGCCCTGGGGAGGCCCCAGCTGGAGCACTGGGTCCAGTTCTGGGCTCCCCAGTTCAAGGAGGACAGGGAACTGCTGGAGAGGGGACAGCAGAGGGCTACAAAAATGATGAGGGAACTAGAGCATCTCTCTGATGAGGAAAGGCTGAGGGACTTGGGTCTTTTGAGTCTGGAGAAGAGAAGACTGAGGGGGGATCTGATCAAGGCCTATAAATACTTGAAGGGTGGGTGTCAGGAGGATGGGGCCAGGCTTTTTTCAGTGGTGCCCAGGGACAGGACAAGAGGGAACGGGTGCAAACTTGACCATAAGAAGTTCCATCTCAGCATGAGGAGGAACTTCTTTCATGTGAGGTTGGCAGAGCCCTGGCAGAGGCTGCCCAGAGAGGTGGTGGAGTCTCCTTCTCTGGAGACATTCAAACCCCACCTAGACACATTCCTGTGGAACCTGCTCTGGGTGGACCTGTTTTGGCAGGGGGTTGGACTAGATGATCTCCAGAGGTCCCTTCCAACCCCATAGCATCCTGTCATTCTGTGAGGCTAAATTATTTGTTGCATGGCCTTGTACAGACAAATACCCACAGCCATGGACAGTTTGATGGCTTCACCTCAGCTACCTTGCTGGAGATAAACGTGGAGATTAGCAAGTTTTGAGAAGAAGTGTGATGGTGAGGGAACAGGAGGAGATGTAAATTTCCAAAACAAACAAACAAACGAAAAACCAAAACCCCAAAAGTATTTTTCTGCTGACTTTAGTTCTCTGAATCCTAAAGTACGCCTTGACTTCTGGAATTATTTTTAAAAGGTTAGGAAGATTCAAGCTGAGTAACTTGGGCCCACAGCTGATGTTTTGAAGGCGACGTGAGCTCAATAAGCAGCGCCCAACGTACCTACCACAATATCCATGCAGTCTCCTGTTTGACAGCCCCCTTGTGAGGTGTTTCCTAGGCTCTTGATCACACTGATCGCATCGTGGCAGCGTTCAGGAGGCTGCCTACGCTGGGCACAGATCCCGTGGGGCCACGTAGTCCCGGCCACGCGCAGTAATCTCCTATTCTAAATTATTTTCTGGAAACTATTTTGATTGGAGAGGCAAAAAACCAGAAAACGGTAACTTACCACGATAAATCAAGGTGATGGGGAATGTGGAATTGAATCCAAATGTTGTGGAATTCTTCCTTACAGTCTCTCTCTCTTCATTTCAGTTCTTGGCCATTATCCTGGTTATCTTTATTGCAGAAGTATCTGCTTTTGTCCTGGGATTTGTTTACAGGGAAAAGGTAAGCAAAGAATTAGTATCTCTGTGCTAACCTGAAAATAAAGAATAGATCTCGCATTGTTAGAGCATTCCGATATAGCCAGTTTTCTACCACTTCATCCCTTATCCTGCAGTCTGCAGGGCAAGTGGGAATGGGGGATGTCTGTGGATCACTTGATTTTTATTTATTATTTTATTCCCCTTAGTTTCCCCTTAGTTTTTTTCCCCTTAGATACAGATCTTTTGCAGTTTCCCCTAGATAAAATTCTTAGCTCTCGTCTTAAAACAGTATGTTGGGTTTTTTTCCTCTCTCTTAAATAGGTAAAAACTGACGTCCAAGGCACAATGCGCTCAGTCTTTGAGAAGTACAATGGGCAAAATCCAGAGTCTACTGTTGTGGATTACTTGCAGGAACAGGTAAGAAAACATTTAAATTGCGCTGAGAATTATTTAGAAGAGAATAATTGGGTCCTAAACATGGAATTTGGGCTGGGAAGGGAGGGGAAGAGGGTCAGTGTGGTTGTATCCAGGATCTCAGCTCTGCAGCAGTGTTTAGCATCCGATTCTGCAGGTTGCCCAGAGAGGTGGTGGATGCCCCATCCCTGGAAACATTCAAGGTCAGGTTGAACGGGGCTCTGAGCACCCTGATCTAGTTGAAGGCGTCCCTGCCCGTGGCAGGAGGTTGGACTAGATGACCTTTAAAGGTCCCTTCCAACCCAAACTCATTCGATGATTCTCCAAGGCAATTGAGGGTGCTCCCCACTTTGCAGAATTGGCCTTTTCAGGCTTCTGGTGTGAAGTTCCCATAAATGAATAATCTCGTTGACGGGATCAGCCCCAATGAGTGCACACAAATAACTGCTGCTGAGAATCCTGGACCACGTAACAGAAAGATGAGAGAAACCTCTGTGACTCTCCTGTGTTTGGCAGCTTCATTGTTGCGGGGTAAAGAACTACAGCGACTGGACGACCACGGCGTGGTTTAATTCCACCAGGAACAACAGCGTCCCTCTGAGCTGCTGCAGGCAAGAGATGAAGAACTGCACGGGGAGCCTGGATCAGCCACAGGAACTCAATACACGGGTGAGGATCAAGGACACGGTTCCACATCTGGGCTGCCAGTGAGCATTCCCAACCAGCCAGAATGAGGAAAACCCAATTCTTTTCAGCAATTCTTTGTCCCCCAAGCCTTTTTCTCCCCGCGGTTTTCCTCCTCATATAATTCTATAAAAACTCTTAGATGATGGAGGGACACCAGTCTGGATGTTTGGTCTTGTCTGTCTGCTGGTAACTTGTCTGTTTCATGTTGCTACAGAAGCAAGGTGACAAGGCTGGAGCACTAGCTATGGGCGTGTAGTTCCCATCAGACAGATCTGGGGCAGGGGATGAGACTCTTCTCAGATTGACCATGAATCTGGAAAATTACATACCAGGTCCTTCAGTCCAGGCACAAGCCCAGAAGTTGACTCCTAGAGATACCATTGCTGGTCTCCCTGGCTCAATGTTTTGGCACAAGTGACCTGAGCTAGAAGAGACTGAGAAGCAGCAAATAGCAGTGAGCTGTGTTTTGGCAGTGTCTCTCCTTAAGTAAGAGGAGAACGACATGCCATCGGGTCCAGAAGACAAGAATGGAAGGCCTCAGGTCTGCAGTGGCTTGTTAGACAGGCCTTAGGAGGTCCTGCTTCCTTTGAAGGGCTGGGGAGAAAAATAATAATAATAATAAAAAAGAATCCAGCTGAATTTAACATCTTTTAACTTGTTTTCACCCATCTATTTCATGGCAGGGCTGTGCAGGGGAACTGGAGGCTGGGCTGCAGAGCGTTATCAGCTACGCCATGCTTGTAATCCTGGGATTTGCCATTGTAAAGGTAAATATTTCTCTCTCTTCCCTC
This sequence comes from Tringa tobata, assembly GCA_033628505.1. Taxonomy (NCBI): domain Eukaryota; kingdom Metazoa; phylum Chordata; class Aves; order Charadriiformes; family Scolopacidae; genus Tringa; species Tringa tobata. Next base: position 2,158 of record JAHREE010118150.1, on the reverse strand, counting down.
ACGGAAAATAATGCCGTTTGCCTTTTGATCCCAGGGCTTTTTCTTCTGCCATGTCCTACAGCCTTTTGCTGGCTTTGAAGGGGACCGAGTCCTCTGTTCCTCACTTGTTTTCTTTCCATTTTCTGCATTTCACCTGAATGATGATAAGGGGAGGGATCCAAAATTCCAGTAGGGAATTTGGGATGGGAAGTCAACAGAGAATCCATCTTGGTCATTTGGTAGGAAATACAAAAAGCTGAGTGTGATTGAAAGGCCTAGATCTAGAATTCTTTATTAAAACAACCAGCTTTTCTATATTTAACTGGAACTTCAAAAAATAGCTCATCAAAATTTGTTTTTAGGTGTAATCTGAATGAATAGTCCTGTGCTTACAGACCTGGAATCAAAATGGACTAGAAGCATGACAAGGAATGAAACCAGAAGGGCTATTTATAGACTTATAAGATTGAATGAAACAAAATGTGAGACCAGATCATCTTGTGGGTGAAAACTAGATTTGAAAAGCCCTGACGTAAAACTCCTCGCAGTTGGCACCTGGAAGAAATGCCTAGGCAACTACATGAAGATTTGACCCATAAATTTTAGCCTGGTGGTTTGCCACTGTCCCCTGTACCTGTTCTCCAAAATTAGTAACCTGTTCCTTGCAGACAGAGATTTGAACTGTTTAATAACAGCAAAGTGTTTTTATTTTGACTATCTGCTCTCTATAACGAGGGGCTGTAAGCTGAGCCATCGTCAAACACTTGTGCTTTAATACCCCGCTCCTGAACTCAATGCAGGAGCCAAAACCTGTCCAAATACCATCTCAGATCTGGTGCTTGACTTAGTTAAACTTGCCTTTTCTTAATTTTGGCCCCAGCTTTTGATCTCATGGGCTTAAATTGCTCAGTGACAGCGTTTCCATCATTTCCTTTCCCTCTATGAAAGTGGTAAGTTCTACATTCTACACTCCCATTACATGTCCCGTATTTGTGATGAACTCTCCCATCGTGATGTCTCTTCTGATCATCTCAAAGAGGGCCTCAGCATATTCTGCACTATCTTTATTTGCACGTTTTACATGCTGAAATATTTTACAGAACTCAAATTAAATCCAGAGTAATCCCATGCTTCCACTGAAATTTTTTTCCCACAGTAAGATAACTAAGAATTAACGTGGGTGTGTAAATTAATGGGAGAAACCAGAGAGGAAAAAAGCTGAGCTGGAACTACTCTTGGAAATTGATACACACAAAAAAAATAAATCACTTTCTGTAGATATATTTTCTAAGTGCTTTTTAATATGAAAGGAATGTCCTTGCTGTGATGAAGTCTAATTAACACATAGGTGTTGAGCCTGATGACTGAAACAAAAAAATACAGCAGAACTAATTCTCTTGCGCTCTTTCTTTTTCAGTTTTTTGGCATGCTGAGTGTCTGCGTGCTTACTTGCAAGAGAGAAGACAGCGGATATCAGCCTCTTTACTCAGGGGTGTTTGCTTAATAAAACGCAAAGATCACTTTTCTTTGGCTTCCCGATGATAAAACAGACTCGTAAAGATGAACGCTAATGGGCAGTTTATGGCCTTCTTGCTAAATATTTTGTTTTGTGTACATGAAACAAAAAGAACCTTGTGTATTGACTTGGGAGAAGTTTCTTGCTGGTGATGTGAAATGGAAATTTCAATATTCAGTGCCCTACAGTAATGTACCCTCATCTTGCCTACCACAGGTTTCTGTGAGGTTATTGTAGATTGGAGTTTGTGACTTCAGATACCACCAGGTGGTGCTCCAGAAAGAATCTTTCTTCTGGAGTTCTTTCCTCTATCCTTAAAACATGCAAGAGAAACGTTACTTTTAATCAGTAAACCAATTGAGACCGCAGGAGGGGTTTCAGCTGTCTGCACAAACATCAGATGATGCCCACGGTGTGGTTAAACAGCAAAAGGAACTTTTGAGTGCCAGGTTCAAATAGTCTTTGTAAGCATGGGGAGTTAGAGTACGTTTTCTTTATATTTGCTGGTGTTTCTATGGGGTTTTTTTCTCCTCCTTATGGTCTTACATTGAAATTCAGAGGTTGTTAGTGCAAGACAACCCCGTGTTTAAAGTCTAGAACAGACATTCGGGTTGTTTTTTTGAAGCAGCTAGCAAATGTGAACAATCCCAGGTTAGGAGGGGA
>JAHREE010118136.1:0-13000 GCA_033628505.1 Tringa tobata | reverse complement strand
GGTACTCTGGTGGTCTTTGTAGTCTTGCTCCACGGGATTCAGCCTGAAGCAGTTTTGCTCAGCTGTGTCAGCTTTAGCAAGCTGTTACATCCCTCACGTCTCAGGATGTTGTATTCTCTGCCATTGTGGCTCTTGCTGGCCCCAGCCCTCCCTGCCTAGCAAGCACAATTGCCTCTCTGATCCTCCACTAAGCCCCCTGCTCTGTGCCAGCTTCCCAAATCTGATGTTTAGTGAGGTGGAGGAATGGGGAACCGTGGCTGTCTTTTCCTTAGCGTGATCTGACACAGGTGAATAGCATGAGATGGGTCTGCTCGTGACCTTATGGCATGGGGGAGGGTGGAGATTCCTCTAATCACGGGAGAGAGGAATGACGCAAACTGGGATTTGCCTCATCTGAGATACTGACCCTCCCCGCTCCACCTAACAGGCTGGGATTTCTTGTGTCAGACCAGGAGGAAGTAAGGTCAGAATCAGGTTAGGATACCACATGGTGTCAGGGGGAACATTTGCAGGTCTGAGACCTGCCGTCTTGGGGAGACAAAGGCAGTAATTAGGTTGAGATTTTGTCCTGGTGAAGAGCTCTGGGAGAGAAATGTGATGCTAAGCCCTATTCAGATGAAGCCGTTCTGTTTTATTCCCATGGAGATGAATTAGTATGTGGGGTTTTGTTTTCTGGTGTGTCTTGGGATTTTGTTTGTTTGTTTGTTTTTAATATCCCTGTGAGGGATGCATCAAGTGGAAGGTAGATCTATAAGGACTTCTCTATCCAAAGTGAAAGACTGTCCTGAGCAGAGACACTGGGATGCAGTTTGGCTGTCATTTCTTTGTTTCTTTTGTGGTAGTGAGGCTGTGTTGTTTCACCATGCTTATTTTGTCTCCAGAATAATTGAGCTGAATGGCCACAAGCCACCCCTCACCTACAAGCGCTTCCAGGCCATCATCAGCCGTATGGAGCTCCCAAAGAAGCCGGTGAGCACCATAATGAGCCAGCAGATGGAGACGTGTAAAGTGGACATCCAGGAGAACCATGATGACGTGTATGGGGTCCCGTCCCTGGAAGAGCTGGGTATGTGTTGAGAGTGAAGGCAAGGGTTAACTGTCAGCTGAAATGGGATCTAGTGAAGCTGTTTCTGATGGCTGGCATGTGCCCAGGACAACTCCCTGTTCTCATCTGACCTGGGCTGCCTCTAGCCACAGAAGCAGCCTAATGTTTTCAGGGAGTGCTGGACCTCGTGAAATCAGGCTACTGTTGATGCACAGCGTCCCCTTTAGCCTTGCTCTGAAGTGCTCTGCATCTGTCTTTATGTTCTCTGTTACACGGAGCATGTAACTACTGTATCAGTGTCTCATGTCCTCGCCAGCTGCTTTCCTCCTACTGCCATCCCTGACACGTTGTGTAACAGACCTGAAGATGTAAACTAACCGTGTACCAGGCTTAGGTCATTTCATTCGGTTATTGACAAGCAGCACCAATTTGGGAGCTTAGCAAGACAAAAGATATTACAGAAACTTCTTTCACTCGTCCTGCTATGCCTTGTGGTCCTGTATTTTTCTTGGAGAAGGAGGATGGATAGAGAGCTGAGGCATGAAGATTGCAAACCCTACATCATAGAATCATAGAATTGTCTAGGTTGGAAGGGACCTTTAAGATCATCTAGTCCAACCATCAACCTAACTCTGATTTAAAAAAAAAAAAAAAGCCCACAAAAAAACTCCACCTTCACTAAGCACTATGTCAACCTGTCTTTTGAATAGCTCCAGGGATGGTGCCTCAGCCACTTCCCTGGGCAGCCCATTCCAATGCTTAATAACCCTTTCAGTGTCAAAATGTTTCCTAATACCCAATCTGAACATCCCCTGGTGCGACTTGAGGCCATTTCCTCTTGTCCTGTCACTTGTTACTTGGGAGAAGAGACCAACCCCCACCTCTCTACACCCTCCTTCCAGGTAGTTGTAGAGAGCGAGAAGGTTTCCCCTGTCTAGGCTGAACAACCCCAGCTCCCTCAACCTCTCCTTGTAAGACTTACTCTCCAGACCCCTCACCAGCTTCATTGCCCTTCTCTGGACCCGCTCCAGCACCTCAATGTCTTTTTTGTGGGAAGGGGCCCAAAACTGGCAGCACTCGAGCTGGATGGACACAGCCATCAGGGAAGTGAATCTAAATGCGAGGGAAGAAAGGACTAATGCAGAGTAGTGTCTGCGTGTGTGTGATTGGAGGCTCCATACCAACTTTACAGGAGTCTCACCTTGTACCTTAAAGCACAGTTTCAGCAGTCATGTAAAAGCGGAGGACTTCACAACAGGAGTCTCCTGAGGCTTGTAGTCCTGGGTCCATCTGCTGCCTTTATTGTCTGGCTTAATGCAAGACTGCCTGCAGCCTTACACTGCTCTGCTTGCTGCCAGGGGGGGCTCCTGGGGCAGCCCAGAGCAGCTCAAAGCAACTGCATTATTACTTCCCCTTTTCTATCACTTCTTCAACACTAGTGCCCTTCCTCAGCACCCGCTTTCAGCAGAATAGGAGCCTTATGAGGAGCAGCCAGGCTCTCTAGTGAGCTGCAAGGTACTTTGTAAGGCAGAGCAGTGGAGCAGATATGCCTTTGCCAGCTGCTCTGGCCTTTGGAGCAGAGCCCTGTGGGTCGGGCTGACACACAGGAGAGAGTGCTGGCGTATGAACAATGAGAAAAGTCCCCAGAAAGCTGCCTGAAGCATTGCAGGGAGAGGCCCTTGTGTCGTGTCATGAGCAGGCTCTCCCTGTGTTCCCTATGATTTGCCTGATGTAGAAGGACTAGAGCAGCAAGTAAGCTGTTAGGCAACTGCAGTATGTAGTGTCTTGCTGCTATTAATGCTTAATCCAATCTATACTGTTTGTCTAAGCGTGGCTTCAAATCTTACAAGGTTCTTTCCTTCAGGCTTTCCTACGGATGGTCTGGCCCCTGCAGTTTGGCAAGGAGGGGAGACAGAAGCCTTGGCACGGTTGGATAAACACTTGGAAAGAAAGGTAACCTTATCTGTAAATAACAGATTTAAGTGGTGATTCCTGCAGGCTTTGCCTCCAAACGAAAGATGTTGAGCCTTGGCCATTGCTGTGTTTCCCCGCTCCTAGCAGCGGTTGCAGCATTCTCCTTTGGAAGGGTTGTTTGATGTTGTTGGAGTACCCCTGCGATCTTGGGTTGCATGTGGAGCAGGGAGCTCCTGGGCTTCCTCAGGCCCAAAAAAGTAGAGCTGTCTGTTAATTTTGCTGCTGTTTGAAGCACATAGGATTCTATTCCTTGTTTCTGCCCCTCAGTTTCCTTTAGAGGAGTGCAGAGTTGGAAACTCTCATTCTAAGTTGCTCAGTTCCTCCTGCACACTCCACACCATCTCATTTTGTCTTCAGCTCAGGTATTGGTGCCAACTACATGCTCATGAAAGAATGCCTTCCCCTTGTACATCACCCTCTAAATACGGTGTCTCACTGGCTGGCATTCCTTGAACGCCTTGCTGAAATACTAGGGTTTTTTTCTATGAGGCATGTGTTCTTGATTATAGCGCACAAGGCAAACAATTTCAGATAATGAAAGATTACCCAGCTGCAGAGGCGTGAGCCCTTTTTAACCAGTTTGTATCTTTTTAATCCTGGGTGTCTTGGTGGCAGTTGTAGAGATCAAAGCATAAATTCTTGTGCTGAAGGGGGAATAAACTGTCAATATAATAAGACCACGAAAAGGTCCGAATTTCACCAGTTTTCTTGTTTAGTGTGTGAACTGTGATAGACATACGTGGGCATAAACAATTGCACTAGCTTGTGTCCCTAGAGCTATTAGCTCTCGCATGCAAAGCAAATTGAGTCCCTTTTGTGGCCAAAATTACTAACTCTTTTAAATCCTGGAGCAAAAGTTGCATTTCTTGAGTGGGGGGTGTGGGGGTTGGGATCGTCCACTTGAGAACTCCCCCGGTGGTGGTTGGATGTGACTAGAAGAGACTCTGCTGTCAGACCTGAGTGGCCTCACCACCTGCACAGAGGCCTGCCCTTAGCAGAGTCCAACAGATCTGGGGGGCTTTTGGCTCATTTCTCCTGAATGTGTCTAGGCATGGGTTGCAAATTACGAAAGACCAAGGATGAACGCCAATTCATTGCTGGCCAGCCCTACAGGACTCAGTCCCTACCTGCGTTTTGGCTGCTTGTCCTGCCGCTTGTTTTACTATCGTCTCTGGGAGCTGTATAAGAAGGTAAGACCAAAGGTTCTTCTGGAGAGCAGGCTGGTTTTGAGCGTAGCGTGATGCTGGTTCCCACGCTGCGTGCCAGAACAGTTGCAAAAGTTCCTGTTGCCTCCCTTGTGTTTGACGGTTGGGCTAAGCACGTTGCTATTGCAGAAGAGTCTCGGGGGTGAGGAAAGGTGATTCTCCTGTCTATAATCAAGCAAACTTCAAATTTGCTAGTACCCTGTTCTTCAACCTGGACTGCTGTGTCATGAGCAGTGTAGAGCTTTTTGCTGTTAGTTTTGGGTCATCCGAGTCTCTTGTCAGTGCACAGTGTGAGCTAAAAGCACCACTAACTTTACTACCTGGGGTTTGTGGTGAAGGATGATCTGGAACTGAGCTCCTTTATGGCAGTTGTCAGTAACAGACTTGGGAATTGTATATAAATGCATGGGTGGCTTGCAGCTCAGATTAATGAGGCCAGTCCTCCCTTACTGGTGAGTACCCTTGTTTTCTCCTCCACAGGTAAAGCGGAACAGCACGCCGCCCCTCTCTCTCTACGGGCAGCTTCTGTGGCGGGAGTTTTTCTATACAGCAGCCACAAACAACCCAAAGTTTGATCGAATGGAGGGGAACCCCATCTGCATCCAAATTCCCTGGGACAGGAACCCTGAGGCCTTGGCGAAGTGGGCAGAGGGCAAGACAGGCTTCCCTTGGATCGATGCAATCATGACCCAACTGAGACAAGAAGGGTGGATCCACCATCTGGCCAGGCACGCGGTAGCCTGCTTCCTGACCAGGGGCGACCTCTGGATCAGCTGGGAGTCAGGAGTCAGGGTGAGTCTGACTTTTCCAGAGGCTTGCAGGAGGCCATAAGGAAAACACTCTCCCTGGCACTCACTGCAAGGATGGGCACACAGGTATGGCTTTTGCTTTGCAAGTAAAAGTTACGTGGAAGAGAGGATTTGCTAGCAGGCTCTTAGCCTGCCAACTGCCTGACTTCTTTCTGCCTTCTACCATGAGGCTCTGACAGTATCAAGAGTCTCCAGTAACCATAACTAAATGTTAGTGGGACCTGCTGGTGAATAGGGAGTGGGGCTTTGGGGGCTTTTTTATTTTTTTGTAAAAGTTCTCTCAGTCCATCTGTTTTCTTTGCAAATTGAATGTCACTTTGTAACTGGACCTTTTTCCTCATTGTATAATCCGTCACCGTGCCGGTCAGGGAACACTCCATGACTGTGAAATCTGAGTCTAGAGTCTCTCAAGGAAAGAGGTAAAAGACCCTCCTCTTGGGCCATCTGAAGGGACAGACAGCTTCAACCTATCTGATGCACGTATTGCCCTACGCAAAAAGCAGAGGCAGGAGCATCTTGTCACGAAGCTGGCAAAGCAGAGCATAGCTGAAAGTGCATCATAGGGTCAGATGCTAAAAGGGCAGCGTCTGCGCATGGGTGTGAGTGAATTACTGCTGAAACCTGTCTGCCTCTCCGTGGCAGTGTGCTCTGGGACCTTCGGAGGGGTTCTTCCTTCTTGCTTTGGTGCTTGTTCTTCTGTGCAGCATCTGCCTGCTTCCCACAGTTGGTGCTTTGCACTTGTTATGCCTCCCAGGTTAGGATCAATACCCGGGGCTTGCTGCAACACTGGGTAGTGGTTTAGTCTGTAGCTGCGTGAGAGATAAGCCAGCTCTTTATCAGCGTGAGCGGACACTGCCTCCCTATGTGAAAGCATCAGGAAGTGAGATATATTGACCAGCCAGCTGGCTTCAGCCACCAGATTGTCTCTTTGCTGCTGCTCTGGCTTCTAGGAGCTGTTCTGCCAGCTCAGTGCCTGCCATTTGGAATAGCATCTTGGGTCTTCCTGCCACAGACTCCTGCCTGGGGAAGCTCTCACTGTCTTTTTTCCTCCAATTGCTGCAGGTATTTGATGAACTGTTGCTGGATGCGGATTTCAGCGTAAATGCAGGCAGCTGGATGTGGCTTTCATGCAGTGCGTTCTTCCAGCAGTTCTTCCACTGTTACTGCCCCGTGGGCTTCGGACGTCGCACAGACCCCAGTGGTGACTACGTTAAGTAAGTGATGTGACTGGAGCTTCATTCTTGCTCGGTCTGTGAGCCTAAATCATTCAGTACCTGACAGCTGTACGGTGCTTTCTGTGCCTTGGGAATACTGCGTCGCTGTACTCGTAAGTGATGGCTGTGCATCTTTTTACTTGTGTGGCAGGAGATATCTGCCCAAACTAAAGGGCTTCCCCTCACGATATATCTACGAACCATGGAATGCCCCAGAGTCTGTGCAGAAGGCAGCCAAGTGCATCATTGGGGTGGACTACCCCAAACCCATGGTGAACCACGCGGAGACCAGCCGACTGAACATCGAACGCATGAAGCAGATTTACCAGCAGCTGTCGCGCTACAGGGGGCTCTGTAAGTACCAACGACAGCAAAAGATTTTGTCCTTAATAGGAGATAAAATGCTGGGGGGAGAGGTCACGGTTTAAAATAGATAGCAGTTGTCTCTGGCCAGTCCTTGCAAGAGGAAGCAGTCCCTGCCAAATTTGCTCAGTTCATTTCCAGGGAAGAGCTCTATTGAGCTCTTGGACAGGTAAGAGCAGGGTTTGGTTGGTTTTGAGAGCTGCTGATGGCACGGCACCGTCCGTATGCCACCAATTGTCCAGTCCACTTTGGAAAAAAACCTAGGCAGGTCATCCCAAGTAAATATACTGCTGGATCACAGTGTCTGTCTGCTGGCCAGCACTTGGTGATCAAAGCTCTGAACTCATCCTGCTTTGGGATATGGATGTGCTGGTTGGTGATCACTACGGTGTTTCCATGTGAAAGGCTTCTCCCACCCCAGGTGGTTTTTGTTTCTTAACTATGATCCTCCTGCCTTTCTCTAGGTTTACTGGCATCAGTCCCTTCATGTGTGGAAGATCTCAGTGGCCCAGTCGCAGACTCTGCTTCAGGGCAGGGCTGCAGCACCAGTACAGGTGAGTTGGAGCTGTTCGTGTGCTTCCTAGTTTCATGCCAACTTAAAGGCTACAAGCAGGAGAGATCCTATTCTAATAGGAAGAGGGTGTCTAGCTAGGATAACATAGATCCCATTCATCTTCCTTTAGGCTTTCTTCAGAAGTCCCCAGTGAGCCTTCATTCCTAAAAGGGTTGAAGAATAAGTGAATCTTTTATTGCCTGTATGGGATCGTATGCAGCCACTTAAGGGAGAAGTGCAGATCACTGTAGGGCTAATCGGGTATAATTAAGTATCCTCTGACAGAGGATACTTTTTTGTTTGTTCTGGCAGACTTAATTATTCTGCTTTTAACAAAGTTGGGGTTTTTTTTCCAAAAGTTTTTAAGGAGGCTGTGGCAATCTCTCTCTGTGCCTTGTGCACTGCATATTCTTCTTTCTCCTAGCTCCGTAGCAGGTTAGGCTGGGGTGTGTTTGTGAAGAGATCTAAAGGCAGGGGAAACACTGCAATCACTGTTCTTCCTCTACAGCGATGAGGCTGTCGCAAGCAGACCAGGCTTCTCCAAAGCGCAAACACGAGGGAGCAGAAGAGCCGTGCACTGAAGAACTGTACAAACGAGCCAAAGTGACAGGTCTCCCCGCTCCAGAGATCCCTGGCAAGAGTTTATGATTGTGAGTAGTCCCTAGTGTGATCTGGCCTAAACTACCTTGTTCTGGCAGCTAGCAAGGTTCAATCATACTTGCTCCCTGCATTTTTAATGAACAAAATAGACTTTCTTGTGGAGGGAGGTGGCTCCCAACTGTAATTCCATAGCCCTGTGATTTGGCAGTGGTCTGCCCTCTGGTTGTTTTGCTTTTGCTTGACAAGCTGTTAACTCAGTTGTCCAGCAGAGAGCAGTACCCTGTTACTAAGAACAGTCACAGAGCACAGGTGTTCGCTCTAGTGAGGCTGTTTCTCCTTCCACACAGTGGGTTTGCAGGCAGATTTGCAGATGTGGTTGAGGGTACGGGCTGGAGAAGGGGAGCAAGCAGGTCCAGTCATCTGCCTGAAACGCTCTGGGTCCCAGGAGGAAGGAGCCTTCACGGGTTCTGGTGACTTCTCAACATGAGGGAGAGGTCGTGGCCAATTCTCTCTTTTCCTTTCTCCCACAGCCAGCAGCAAGCACCTTGCAAGTGAAGAGCGAGAGTGCTGAAGAGGTGCCCCGAGGAGTAGGGACTGCTGCCACAGAGGGAATGGAACTTGTGATCCACAACAGAAAATCTGAGGGTCTCATACACATGTGTAATTCCAGGAGCTGCCACACGAGGGCACTGCATTACCTGTGCTTGGGAGTATTTGCCTTTCTGGTCTCCAGAGAGCCAAATATGTCTCCTCTTAGCCATGGCCAAAATCTGCCCACATTTAAGGGGGGCAAGAGGCTTCTATCACCTTGTTCACTCCCTCACTCCCAGGTGTATCTTTCTTTTCTGACAGTAGATCAGCGCACGTGACTCGATGCATTGATGTAGGGAGCAGCAGCTGCTCGTCTCAGAGTAAACACCCTTTCTCATCGCTAGTACGAGGCGGGGAGGTGCGCTGATAAATTCACACTATAGGAGGAGATGAGAAGGAAGCTGCTACAATGTCAAAAATAGAGTACCCATCCTACAAGAGAACAGGAAAATCTCAGTATTTCTTTCGTTAGGCCAGACTGACGGGGATATAAATGCTTTCCGAGTAAATCGAGATGGTAGTCATGTGGGGTGGAAATGAAATGAAGGACAACTGTAGCACAGGAACAAAGAGATACAAACTGTCTATACACTTGAAAGGCACTTAAAACTTTCCCTGCAGAAGAACCTCACTGCTGCAAGGTGAGCCGTAGTGCTGTGCCTGGTACAGGCACCTTCAGAGCTGTTTGACATCGGGGTGAGGAGGGACTCTGAGAGAAGGAGAAATTCTTCAGAGAATAAGGTCATGCCTTGATAGGAGTAAAGCAGTCTCCCAGAAGCTTGCTGGCCCAAATACTAAGGGAGCTACACCTGGGCCCTGCACTCTACAGCATTTCTTTCCCTGAGTGAGTGGTGTCTGGTGTGTAAGCCTGCGGAGTGCCTCGTGCTGATAGGGGATGTGTTACACACACATCAGCTCCTTGAAGTGAGTCTTCCTTGGGCTCGGTCCGTTGTCCATTCTGTGTGGGTGTTTGCTTTTTCTGGTATTGGCATCTGTGTTCTGAGTTTCTACGCAGTGTACTCCTGTACCTCATCACCCTGCACACTGCTCCTTCTTGCCATTTGCATTCACGCTGGTGCTTTGTAGTCTAGTGGGACAATCGCCGTCCTGGCTACTAACCATACACTCTTTGGCCTGCTCCCATTACGTGTCATTTCAACACGGTGCTGGCAGAGCACCCCTGCTTGCCTTCCCACCTGAGGGAGCAAGGGAGGGTGGTAGTTGTGTAGAAGAGCCTTTTGTGGCCGTTTTCAACAAGAATTAGATCCAGTAGCTAATCCTGTGCAAGGGGCTGCTGTTGGCACTGTTTTCATTTGCTGTCCAAAACCTTTCATCCCCGCCTGGCACAGCTAGTGTGGGGCTACACGTGAGCTTATGCATCTAACAGCTTGGGGAGCACAGGAGATGTCTCCCACTCTGACTGGGATGATTTGATTCAGTCTTGAAGCCTGTGTTTGAACCCAGAGAAATGGGGCTGCGAGTAGAAACTGACTGAAATCGTATCTGGGGAACCTGGAATGGTTGAACTGGGTCTGAGAGTTAATTTATTGAATAGCTGAATAACCTTTCCTTTCTACTCATCTCCCTAGATTCGTTTTCCCAAGGGAATCCATTGGGCAGACTGACCGAGTAAGCAAGAGTCACTTGTCCTGCCCTTGGATAACCCAGTAATCAACAGGTTTTGTCTCCTTCAGACCCAGACCTTACTCCCACTGTCTTGAGGGTAGAAAGGTAAAAAGAAAGAGAGACCTCCCCCTCTCCCCCCCCATCTTCTGCTGCAGAGGGAAGAAAGGGGAAAGATGTGCACTTTGTACACTTAGGTTACAGAAATTGTGACTTCTGTCATTTGGAGAGTTTCATGCTTAGGCAATGGTCTGTAAATAATGACTTTTTTTTTATATCTATATATATATATAAATGTCTTTAACCCTCTCTTTGCTGTCATCCAAATTCTTTCATTTGGTAAGTGGCATTTTTGGGAGTGGATCCGTGGGGGTAAGGAGCCAAGGGGAGGGAAAGCAAAATCTCCTGAGTGAGCTCTCCGAAGACCTCTTGGGTGAGGGGGAAATCCCATTTGCAAGGTTTCTGTCAGAGCCTGTGATGTGGGTGGTGGCACCTGGAAGAGCTGCAGTTCAGGTAGCACAAGTGGGCAGGGCACAGAGAAACACGGGGCCGGCCAAAGATAAAGGAAAATATTCCTGCAAGAAGCCTGTTCCGTGGGCTGGGATCCATCCACTGATACCTGTTCCCTGGTGAAATGATAAAGGTGGGTAAAACTGCCTGACGAGGTGGAGTATGTTTGATTAAACTACAAGGTGGCATATCCAACACCTGCACCTTCCTTACATTGATGTTTTTCTCACAAGCTCTTCCAAAGCTAATAGTCTGAGTGAGTTCAAAAAGGCTTGCCCAGCTCATGGGCAAGGAAAAAGCCGTCAATGACCATGAGTGAAGATACCATCTTTGTTTCAGGGAGGAGCAGAGGGTCTCTGGAGGCTGAGATAACAAAGGAAGCAGCGTGAAATGGGTGCCAGTTTGGGTTTGATGCTGTGAGAGCGGTGGCTTTCGGGATGTTCCCCAGGGTGGTGTGGAGACTCCTTGTGACTGAGAGGGTGGGCGCTGGGGCGGAGGAGTGCGACAGAGCCATGAACAATGTTCACATTGTCCAACATGGGTCTCCTGCCAGTGACTGAGCCTTTTCTCTTGCAATTCCTCAGCTAAGTCATGAACTGACACTAAATACACCATGACTTAGCAGCCTCGTTACTGGCTTGGGGACAGTTGGAGTAAGTTCTGCTTGTGCGTCACGCCATCCTCGGTGCTCCAGGGTAGACCCCGTTACTGGAACTCCTTTTGCCTTTGGAGAATCACATGAGGTACGTTATTTTCTCAGTAAGACTTGAGGAAGCGCAGGTGGCCAGGCAGTTTCTCCCTGGGGTTTGGCCATGGGGCTGATGTAGGGCAGCAGTGCTAGAGTCTGGGCTGAGCACGGTTCAGCCCAAACACCTTCTCGGCGATTATCATGAAATATCCAGACAAAGCCAAGACACAATTTGAAAACATTTGGCAGGAATGAGCTTTTAAAATTTGGAGCCTAATTTGTTGGGTGAGTTTTGACATGCAAAAAAGGCAGTATTTGAAGATGTGAATTAGGGCATTTCAAAGAGGTGATAAAAGAGGTGATAAGAGGGCATGTCTGGCCTACAAGGAGGACAACCAGTGCATTGGTCAGCACGGAGTGAGGGTACTGTCAACGTTCATGCGATTGCTGAGTTGTCCTCTGGGCTCCAGCACGGACATCGTGGGCTTGAGGAGGTGACAACTTAGTGCTTGAAATGGCTCTTATGTGAAAAAAAACCTTTTGAAAATTGCAGCCCATGCCTTAGAAGGTGAAGAGCCTGGGTGACGGCAAACTCGGTCTGGCTTTCTTTACCCAGAGTGTAATAATGTAAATTAAACCTGGAGAGGTGGAGTTGAGGCTCCTCTTTGCTGGCCAGAACATCTGTTCCCCCTGTCAAAGGAATGGTGGCGATGTGGATAAGGATGGGAACTGGTGCTGGTGGTTGGGGAAATTCCCTTCATCCACGTCTCTGCCTCTGCACAGAGGAGGAGCTGGGGTGGCTTCAGGAGGGGGTGGCTGAAAGGTGTGAAAGCAAACGCCTGGATGTGAAGGGATGGGAGCCACTGGGGCAGAGGGAAAAGGAGCCGTGAGAAGGGTGGCTGATGGAAAGAGAGCAGAGCATTTGTCTGGTGTCACAACGGTGTCTGGGGGAGAGAAGCTGGAGAACCTCTCCCAGCACAATATCCTTTCCTCGGGTTTAGCGTGAGGCTGAGAACTGTTGCTCTGACGTGAACCTGGTGGTCAATTGGACAATTTGAAAGAGACAAAAAAGCCAGCAGATGCCTTGGGAGCAGTGAGGCTGGCTAGGACAGAAGTGTCCTCCTTTGCAGGACGTGTACATGCACATCCCTCCAGGAACTCTCTCCCAGAGGCCATGGGCTCTCCCGTGTGTATGAGGAGATAGACCTGACCACAGTAGCACAGCCAGAAAGACCAAAGTGGGTCTCCTGCCTGGCCACCCTGAGAGTGGTGGCTGGGATGAAGGTCCTGATGATCAGACTTGGGGGGACCTCTTGGTGCTTGGCTTCCCAGCCTCTCCCAGGTGAGACCTGCTGGTGCAGCAGGAGGAGGAGGAGGAGGCAGCCTTACCTTCTGCCCCAGAACCACAGCTGTGCTGCAGGGGAATCATGTTTTGGTGGTGCTGGGGGTTGCTTTAAGATGGAGTTGTGTCAAAGCCCACCCTGAATGGAGGCTGGTGGGTCTCACTGCACGTGAGACAGTTCAATCTATGCATCCAAACTGCGAAGGGGACACCTGGCCCCCTCAGGAGGCAGCCCCAGGGCTACCTGTGCGTGGTGACCCTGTGGGGGCATGGGCTGTTTCCACGCTGGCCCAGGAGTAACATCTCTTTTGAGTTTGTCTGGCAGGACATCAAGGGAGAGAGCAGGGCTGTGTGCCTTGGAGGGCTCTGCTTGCTCTTCTCTGGAGGAGCAGCTGACGTCCTGGGTCTTGGCCAAGAGCTAGTGCCATCGCCTCGGTGGCAGTCAGCTCCGTGGCCTGAGAAACGCTGATGGGACCTGCTATA
>JAHREE010118132.1:0-10114 GCA_033628505.1 Tringa tobata | reverse complement strand
TGGTGGCTGCCTCCCTTATTAGTTCTTCCCACTGGGATTTCTGAGACAGCCGCTTACACCGAACTCAAACCAATCTAAAAGACTTTAGACTTCATGACAGAATGGATACCATGCACTTCTTTAGGGGCCAGGAGTATAAGGAGAAATCTTTCATTACTTGATACATAATTATTTTTCATTCTTTTAAAATGGAGTGAAATTCAAATTTTCAGACCAGGAGAATTTTGTAATTAAGAAGCTTTGAAGTGGCGTAGAAATGAGAAGCTGGGGAGCACAAGCATTTCAGTGCGAGCCCCCTAATAAAGAACATATGGGCAAACGATAAACTGGTCTAAGACTTCTTGTAGCCCTTGAATGTGGCCAAGCCCTGAGCATTCTCATAAAATGTTTCTAATGGGCCAATTGGACTATTATTGCTGGAGCGGAGAGGGGAAGGGAGCGAGAAGTTTTAGTTTTGGCCAGTAGTTCCTGATGAGTCCGAAAGAAAATCCAGATTCTTCTTGGTCTTTGATTGTAACTTTGGTGTTACCTAAGTTGTAATCACATTACCCCATTCACATTTACCAATGTGAACTTTCTTCCGCTCAGCAGAAGCAGCAACAGCGGTTCTCGCTCTCAGTACGTGTAAGTAGTGCCAACAATTTCTGTTGCGACTTCTGGCTTCTTTTGTGTTGGTATCTGCCTCCTGGAATCAGATAACAACACGTTGAGAATCCCAAGCAGTAGTTGCTAACGCAGCCTATTAAGCAAAATGCAGAAACAGAGCTGTAAACATTACGATGGAACGAATTACGGCAAGCAGCCTTTGGGACAGGCCAACCTGCAGTCACACGTGCGTGCTGATGAGACACCGTTGTGGGGTTCCATCAACCCTCCCACAGGCAGTGCTTATCGTTGCATCGTGTTATACACAATCTATTAATGGCATGGAAAATGGAAGCTGACTTTCAATTGTGTAATTGTGTCACGGAGGATGCGGTTGCTGCAGGAGAGAAGAATCACCCAACTGGCTCTCTGACTCTGGAAAGTGGCAAAGTGGATGTGATTTTCCACTAATAAAGAGAGGCCTCTGGAATGGTAGAAGCCAAGGAAGAGGTGGCAGAGACAGTATCTCCCCTGGGGGTTCAAGGAGTACAGCTGCCCTTGCGACTTGGGCTTGCAACCTCAGAGCTTTGCTCCTCAGCAGTAAACTTCATTACCAGGGAGTTAAAGTTATCCCACAGTGTCTTATTGCCTTCTGAAACAGCCCCTTCAGCAAACCTCTCAGCTCTGGAAGGGTGGAATATTCAGATATTTCAGAATCAAATCTCTGAGAACCTGGAGATAATAAACCTGTAGGACATGTCCAGTATTTTGGAGACTCCAAAAGAGTCCAGTTATCCAATCCAGAGTGAGAGCTCTCTGGCTGCATTCACTGGACTAGCTTGAACTGTGGTCTTAGTCAGGAGAGACCCGTGCTTCTAAGGGAGCACAGTTTTGATAGCATAAGAAAAGATGTGTCTGGGCCATGTTTCTGTGCCAGAAGGGGAAAGCCCTGCTGTCTCACCTGGCCATGTATGCACAAATAGCCCCAGGTGCCTGTGAAGGAGCTCCAGCATGTCTCCTCGCTGTGCTGCAGAGCAGAAGTGGTGGTGGTAGTGGTGGCAGCTCTCAGCAAACTTCTTGCTCTGAGGAAATGGTCACAGCAAAATGTGACATGGGTGTTCGTGGCTAAGACACTGCTATAGGTAGAAATTGCATTGCTTCCTTCACCTGTTTTTCCTTCTCTACTCCCTACCCTTTGACATCAAGTGGAGATTATATAGTTGTCCTTTGAAACATTCAGTGTGTGTCACTCCTAACTCAACAACCGAGAGTGATCACGGTCCTGGGCTGTATCCCGAAGCGTTGGCTGTCTTATTATTTATTGGTTACAGAAACCAAAAACATGGGCGAGGTGTGTGTCTCCTTCTCCATCAGCTACCATTTCCAAGTACCCTCCCCTTGACCCAGCCCATTCATCTAAGCCGTTCAGAAGTGAGATGCTGTTGATGATGTCTTCTTGATGTCTTCTGCTGAAAGCCTAAGTGATGGCACATCTTTTTTTTCAGGTAGCCCAAAATTAACAGTTTTTCAAGTCTAGGCATCTGGCCCCTGCTACGTTCTGACCTACTGAGCCATGGCTCTTGTCCGTCCAGGGACCTCAGTGAAATTGTTACTTAGGATGTGAATATTCAGGAAATACCTTATCTCTTGTAATCTCTACCCCTGACTTGATCATCTCACCCATTTTGTCCTCTTCTTCATTCATCTGCTCTCCCAAATGCTTTCTTGACTCTCATGTACTTCGATCTCCTACCCCTTCCAGCAAACATCCATATATCTATTTTATTTGGGTTTTAATGGGTTGAGCAACTTCTCAATTTTTTTGTCAGCCTTAGATCGTGTTTTTCCAGATAAAATGAAGATGTGCTTTTTTTTCAATTTTTTTTTATTTCTTCCACTTCCTGCCAAGAGTGAGATCTGGAGTGATGCAGGTTGGGGGGGGGTAGGTCAGATTCAAGAGGTTCTACATGTCCCCTCGAGGTACCAGCTCACATGCAAAACTGTCAGGATCAATGTTAGCAGTGCAGTTTGTGGACGTGCCAGCTAATCCATCTGTTTTGTGAGTGTTGAGCAGGTGCCTGTTTAGGGAGCTATGCTTGGGTTGTTATAAACTCTTAATTTAATTACTCTTCTCAACTTTTCTTCACCCAAAGGAGAGCGTTGTGACAAGCTTGGGAAGGGGTGTCAAGCCATTAGGACTGTCTGAAGGAGTTCGGAGCTGCAGGTTGATTTCAGAAAGGTCTGTTCAAACCTAACAACCTTAAATAAACCTCTTCTCTCTTTTGGGGAGAGGGCAGCTGCACATTGGCTCAAAGGCCACAAAACCAAATCCCTTGGCATGCAACTCTCATCCCTGTTGCCCTAGAAGGTGAAGAAGGTTTTAGGAGAGTCTGGATAACTGTAGTTTTCAGAGCTCTTAGAGATGCACCTCTGAATACCACAAAACTAGGATTATTCTAATTGCAAGAAAACTGCCTCACATAAGCCAAAACCTTGTCTCTCTCTTATTTTCCAGTGAATCTGAGTAAAATCCTTTAATTCCCTACTCCTGCTCCCCTGAATGTTGCAAAGTAGTTTGGTAGTCTTCATACTGGTCTGTGTGGAAGGGTAGAAACTGAAAAAACAGCACTGGAAAGATGACTAACTGAACACTTGTTCTGAAAACTCCCTCATTTTTTTTAGAAAAGTTTGGGAGGTGCTAATTTTAGAATTGCCAAGAGTTATGGGTGGGCAGCAGAAAACCATGAAGAAAACATAAACCAACAGAAAAGCATTTGATAAATAACTGGCATAATGCATTGAAGAATAACTTGCAAAATATGTTTAGTTTAAGCTTGGTTCTTGTTAAGAAAGTGATTGTTTTGGTGATTTGCTATCTGATGAATTAGGAGAGCTAACCTCTTGAGCCAAACTCTGGCAGGTGAAAGAGATGAGACAGGCCTGTCCTCAGCTACAGAGGGACTCCACATAGGAATAGTGTTTGAAATGTGTGAAGTTTCAGTTGGCTGCTGTGCACAGCTGTACAACTTTGACCGTACAAACTTGCTTGAGATGGGTGTCTGCAGATGGGCAGAATTTCAGAGGTCGTGCTTCCCCCTTAGAACCGAGGACATTATCTCAGTTTCTGGTGCAATGCTGAAAACAAACGGTCTAGTAGATGTCAAAAGTTAGGTACCTGGGATCAGGAAATGAATCTTAGCAAGAGCTGGGACAGCTTACTTAAAGATGAGAGACCTCCAGGTTCTCTCTCCACCACATTTGTCAAAACACCCTTAGGCAAAGCCGAAAGAACAGGTCCTCCTGTGAGATACCACCTATTTTGAAATAGTATCCTTTAGTTTGACAAAGCCTCTTTCTGTCCTACCTGCTTACTCTGCTGATGAGAAATGCATTTTTCCTGCTACTAAGAGTCAGCAGCTCTCTTACGGATTTGGTGATTTCCAAACTCTAACCAGCTCCATGTGGTGAATCTACAAAACCGGTGACGGTACAGGAGTTCTTCTGAGGCCACCACTCAGTCTGCAGCACCTCGTGACAGGTGGCCAGACAGAAGGACCTGGCTCTTGGATGGCAGTTCAGAGACCTGGCAGCCAGAAGAAAGAGCGCCTCTCACAAACTTTGTTGTCTCAGAATTACAGCATCCTGGAACATTATTTTCAGAGTCGCTTTTCAACGCTGTGGATTTGTTGCTTCTGGCCTCCATTACCAAGCCTGGTGTTTTGGTTTTGTTTCTTTTTAAGGCACGTAGACAGGCTGCACCTGCACCACCAAGCACTGAGAAGGCTCAAAATATGGTTGGGGAGAGCCCAGCTCGTGTGCATCCATGCATAGCCTCCAAATGTGAAAATGATGCACTGGACAGTGTGTGTGTGTGAAATACCAGACCTCCCTCCAGGGATGTCAGTGTGGTTCCAAGCCTGTCAATGCCTTCAGAAACCAGAGCCATCACAAATGCCACATTAGTCAAGGGTTATCTGGTCCCACAGCTGTCACTGCGAGTGCCCCGTCTCGGGCTCCGTCTACAAAGAACTCACTTTGCCAACATGAGTGTTTCGTGGAGAAGGGGACAGTGGGGTGGCGGGACCATCTGCTTAGTTTCAAAGGACCGAATCAGAGCCAGAAAGTAATTGCAAGTGTGCGAGGGGGAAGATGTAGCACAGGGCCATTTTGCAAACCCCTTACGAGAGATTGGACCAAGCCACGCTGAAACGAACTGTGAAGAGCTTTATCTTCAGTGATGATGCTCTGAGGTTGCAGTGTCTGGAAAAGGTAAATGTAACTTCAATTTCCACAATGTTCTGTGGTCACATTGAAGATATCCTTTTCTGTATGCATACATAAAGCTATACAAAAGCTTCACCACAAAAAAAAAAATATCAAATGTACAGACTTGCATCATGTAGCCATGGGAATTAAAGCCTGGATATTCAAAACTGGATGTCAGAAATCAGGATCACAAAACAGTAGCTGGGCTTTCAAAAATGCTGAGCCACTCACTGAAATCAGTGGGCAAGCTTAATACTTTTGCTTCCTTGCCTACCCACCTCTGATTTATACACTGAAAGACGTTTTCCTCAATTTCTATCTAAATCTCAGTAGTTTGGGGGAAAATGTCCTTGCTCAGTGACACTTATAATTCTAATCCCATAGTTCATACTCATCTGGAAGCTATGGGGGACCTGGAATAATAACGCAAACCACCAAATACTGAAGTTTGACTTTTCTCATGGCTGTCGTTCTCACAAAAGAAGAGAAGAAAAAAAAAAAAAAAGAAGAAAACAAAATCTCAGTGAGTAATTGTTTTGATAAAGATTCGCTTCTTGTTTCTTTGTGAAGCATCTTCCTTTCAAAAACCTAAACATTTTACTTTTTGACAAAAACCATATATGTAAGTTTTAAAGACATTTAATTTTAAAAGCTTTAAAATAAAATGATTCTGGTCTTGCCAAATTCTTCATAGCAAATAAACCTACTCTCTCATCCACATATGCCCATTTGCCTGATCTCTATAAAAGACCTCAGAAGTACACTTTTCCGTTCTACACTGGCGTTCTGGTGCCTAAGTATTTCTGCCATCCCGTATAAAATACACAGTCAGGTCCTTTTCCATAATCTCCTTGATTTTTATTGCTTGTAAGCCTGAACTGAAGACAGTAGACACTATTTTGTTTTGAGTTGCTATAAATTTTGACATTTGTCTAAGGGGATAATTCATGTAGCGCTGTAGGACTGTTGTTTGAATTCCAGCAGGAAAAATGTCTTGTTTTGAAAGAAAGGCTTGTTTAAAATCACAAATCTCATGTGAGAAGCCAGATAATAAAGCCAAAAAAGGGAACAAAAACAATTCATACAAGGCGGACCTCTAGGCTTTGAATTGCTTGATGTATGAGCTGTCAGAAATCCAAAGTTCACCATGTGCAGAGAAATGTTTTGCAAAATCCCTAAGTTAGGGCTTTCTTGGCAGGATATATTTCCTGAGCAACATTTTGAAAAATTTCATTGCGTACAATTGTAAAAAGCTTTCAAAATGGTGCCTTTCTGCAGTAGAAGTAGAAATGCCACGTTAGGGCCTATTTTCAGCGTTTTGCTTGTGCTGGTGTAATCGCTAATTCTGTGCCATTTCTAGAGCTAAGAAAGGCACGTATCCTTTTCATTCAACTTCCTTAAACATTTTTGTGTGTCAAAATTATTGAGTATTTAGGAGGTAGAACACAGCATCTGAAACCTTTGGTGGAGAGCCACACTAGATCCATCGTGACCGAGGTGGATCCCCAGTGCTTGTTATTCAGTAGGCTAATGTGAGAGGTGACTGACTCACAGTAATGTGAGGAATGGTTATAGGTTTTAAGGCTCTGTGTCCAAACGCACTGGAGACACCTTCAGTGATGAAAAAGCGCTGCCCATCCATTACACTTCCACCCCTACTTTCTCCAAGTATGTTCTGTGAGCTACTGAGGGTGTCCTGCAGCTTCATGGTAGCTTGGTTTATGCAGAGATAAAGGTCCCCAACCAAAGCTCTTTGACATCTCTCTGGCAAGCCTGGACTTGAGCAACATATCTTGTGGAATCCTGTACTCCCTGAGATGCACATGAAGTTTCCACAGCATTAAGAATATTCATGTATTTCAGATCTTCAGTCAGTGCAAAGCTGGTTAAGAAATGGGAATATAGCCATGGTGAGTGCAAATGAGCTGTGTGTGTAGCGCGTTAGCCTAGTGGCTTACTTTCATGCCTAGCTTTGTGCAAATTCTTTGGTGTACCATGAGGTTAGAAGTGGTGTCATAAGTAGCAACCTCATGGTTGTGTGGGCAGCTTGTGGGAGCCTTGTGGTTGGTGTCTACTACAGGCCACCCAATCCAAGGGGAGACTATTGACAAAGCCTTTTTACTCCAGATACAGTAGGCATGGCACTTTCAGGCTCTTGTCCTGCTGGGGGACTTCAACCACTCCAACGTCTGCTGAAAAAGTATCATGGAGAGCTGTAGGCAATCTAAGGAGTGCGTTGAGGATAACTTCTTAGGCCAGGTAATAGACAGACCCATCAGAGGGGATGCGATACTGGACCTGTTGGTCACCAACCCAAGTGAGCTATTTGGTGATGTCAAGATTGGAGGCAGCCTGGGCTGCAGCAATCATGTATTGGTGGTGGTTGCAGTCCTGAGGGATATGGGTCAGGCAAAGAGTAAAGTCAGAAGCCTGAATTTAGGAAAGCAAACTTGCAGGTCTTCAAGGAGTTAGTCAATAGGACCCCCTGGGAAACTGCCCTCGGGGACAAGGGAGCAGGAAAGAGTTGGCATATCTTTAAGGATGCTTTCCATAGAGAGCAAGAGGTCTGGATCCCCAGGTGTGAGAAATGAAGAAAGGAAGGCAGGAGACCTGGTTGAGACCTGCTGGTCAAACTAAAGGGCAAGAAAGAAATGCACAGGCAGCAGAAGTGGGAACAGGTATCCTAGGAAGAGTATAGGGATGCTACACCTGGGTTGAGGCAACCCCTGGTATCAATACAGGCTGGGGGATGAAGGGATTGAGAACAGCCTTGCCAAGAAGGACTTGGTGGATGAAAAGCTGGGCACGAGCTGGCAATGTGCACTTGCAGTCCAGAAAGCCAACCATATCTTGGGCTGCATCAAGAGAAGTGTGGCCAGCAGGTTGAGGGAGGTGGTTCTGCCCCTCTACTCTGCTCTGGTGAGACCCCACCTGGAGCACTGTGTCCAGCTCTGGAGTCCTCAATACAGGAAGGACATGGACCTGTTAGAATGGGTGCAGAGGAGGGCCACGAAGATGATCAGAGGGCTGGAGCACCTCTGCTATGAAGAGAGGCTGAGAGAGCTGGGGTTGTTCAGCCTGGAGAAGAGAAGACTACAGGGAGAACTTATTGTGGCCTTTCAGTGCTTAAAGGGGGACTATAGGAAAGACCAGAACAGACTTTTTAACAGGGCCTGTTGCAGTAGAACAAAGGGTAATGGTTTTAAACTAAAAGAAAGTAAATTGAGACTAGATATAAGGAAGATAATTTTTTATAATGAGAGTGGTTGCCCAGAGAGTGGTCAGGTTGGATGGTGCTCTGAGGATTCTGATCTAGTTGGAGATGTCCCTGTTCATTGCAGGGGGGTTGAACTAGATGACCTGTAAAGGTCCCTTCCAACCCAAACTATCCTATGAGTCCATGACTCTGTTCTTTCTAATTCTATGGAATGCTAGATCAAGCTCTGTCTCAAAAATAATTAAACCTTTTGTATTCACTCCTCCCAGTGGCGTGACTGTTCCAGATCCTCTCTGCTCAGCTGGTTAGAAACCTTATTTCCCAGCTGAGATGTAGTTATGGCTCATTTATACTCAATCTGAATTGAAGATCTAAGGGAAATCCAGGACACATGGTATATTCAGTGCCTGAAATGGACTGTAATTGCACCGGCAGAGCTGCCAAGGAGCTCTGCTCAGTGGATGGAGGCGTTTGGAGCAGGGTGGTGCCCTTGCAGTTGTGAAAGAAATATTTCTCCATATTATCAAAGCACAAGTCTGTAGCTCAGCTGGTCCCAGTGGACGGTGAGGGTAGGAAAGATTCTCGTCTGCTAAAGCCAAACTTATAAAACTTCCAAACGTCTTTTGCCTCTTGAGCTAAAGTAACAATAGGCTTCGTTTTCTCAGCTTCAGCTCTGTTCACTGAAACGAGAAGTATTGGTTCCCATGGGGGGAGATCTGAAGCTAAGTAAAACAAGCTGTGTGCAGTTACTGCTTTCTGGAAAGCAGGAGGAGCTGGGCCAGTACAAATGGTAAGGTTCGATTCTCGATAAGATTTTTTTTTTCAGGGCAGCACTGAAGGGTAAAACCCCACAGTCCTAATTTAGCCAAACATCTTCAAGTCACATTCTGACAAAAAAAAAAAAAAGACTGAACAATTTGTCTGGGAACTACAGTTGCTTCTTCAATCCCTTTTTAAAACAAAATGCTCTAAAACGTATCATTTTCTACTTCATCTCATTTTTCTGAAACATTACTGGTTGCCAGAGAGGGCTTCACTGAGGATAAATAACATATAGCAAGTCAGTGGTGTCTGGAGATCAAGCAACACCCTGCCCACAGAAAGTGTGTTTCTCCTTGCACTTGCAGCACTTGTACCTTCTTCCAGGTCTGTGAGTTTTTTCATCTGTTCCACCATTCCTTCTCCAGCTCCCAGCCCCGCGCATAAAGACTGAGAGCATCCACTTCAGTCTGTTTAGGAGATTGTTATGATGGACACATCAAAAAGTTTCGGCTCGTCGTCCTCCTTGGGGAGGTTCTCTGATGGCCTCCCGTGTGCTTGCAGTGGTGGTGCTGGAGGCACTGGTTTCCCATCCTCTCCCCAACCTCATGTGAACTGCTCTCAATACCATAACTGGTTTCACTGTCCTTCAAGGGCTTGTGCAGCGCTTAAGAGAGGGCAGCAGACAAGCTTCCCAGCTGTGTGCCCAGGTGTGGTCATCACCAGCTGGGCTAGTAGGTCATGGGAGCCAGAAGGCAGTGCAGATCCCACTCTGAAAGGTATGGTGGTGTGAGGCTGGGAGATGTTTGGGGAGTGAGGGTGGTGGTGGGGGAATGCAGTAGGCAGGTTGTCACCCAAATTAGCTTCTGCTTCTGCACACGGTGAGGACACGCTATTGCCATGTCAAATATGGTCTTTAGCATTTTGCAGAATGGTTCCTAACCTCCGTGTCCTGCTGTTTCTCTCTCTTCTCCCTGGGCAGCCAAGAGAGCCCTGTACCTCTCTGTAAATGGTAGCTGAGCCAAGAAACAGGCTGTGTCTTTCACAGAGGCAAATGTACTTGTCCTTTTCACACTGCCCATCTCTGCAGGCTTCATTTGAGGATTTTCAGGCTGCCTGTGAGCTGGGATCCATCTGAGAGACTATATTCAGCCTGCCACTTCGGTGGAGCTGCCCGCTTTGGACATCCACAAGGTGTCCTCTGCTCTGCTGCCAGCCCCCCTTCCTTCTCAGAGACCTGTTGGCACTAGTGGGGCTTTCAGACTTTGAGTGACAGGTTTAAATCCA
>JAHREE010118118.1:0-10328 GCA_033628505.1 Tringa tobata | reverse complement strand
TTGTGGCAGTATTTGTATTAGAGCAAGAAATGGGAAAGCTGAAAAAACCAACCTCTGTGGTTTTTAGAGAAGCAAAGGTTAGGAGGTCTTGTCCTCTGAAGCCAGGGCTGTCCTTGGGATCTGTGTCACCACCAGTGTCACCTTCCCTGAATTCTTCACTCTCCCTCTTCTTTTTTTCCATCTTTTTGGCCTTCAGTACCGGTTAGAAGTTGCTGTGCATTTTAATATGTTCTAATTCAGAGTTAGAGGGAATACTATGAAAAATATCATGAAAAAAGGAGCTTTTCTAACTGAGCTTGTGTTCGGCTCCCTACCAAAGCAGGGCAGCCCAAACACTGGTGGGAAGCAGGTTCTCCTTTGAGGTTTGAAGTCTCTTGCAGGGAGTTGTTGCGAAGGAGAGCTGAGAGTGGGCAGGGAGCTGTGGGCTGGCAACGGGAGGTGGATAATTACCCCCTTTGTAAGGACTCTCTACTTGGATCAGAAAAAAAATAATATAATGGAATATGGGAAACCACGTTTAGGAAGATCATCGACTTATAATGCTACTACATCTAAAGACCATCCTTGTTTGTTTAGCATCTTGCTGAAAACAAGAACAAGTTCTTATTTTCATGCATGGTCATTTCCATTATTCATATTTTGCTCAGTCTGGAGCTTTGTTACAGTTTTTCAAAGCCAAAAAAATCAGTATCAAATGCAGCAAAGTTCAGTGTTTGACACCGAATGAATGGCAGCCCTGGTAAGAGTTTATTACAGTTCATGGGTTTTCTCCTTCAAATATTCGTCCGTCCTGCCAAAGCTGTCATGTATCATTAGCTCTTATCCCAGCTATCGTGTCACAGCGCGACGTTTGCTTAAGAAAAGTCAGTTTAATCAGAAGAACAGTTGAAAAGACCATCTAAAAGCTACAAAACTTCTCAAGGAGTTGTTGTCTGAATAGGGACGAGCTTTGTGGTCCTCTTCGTGTGTGTCCAGGGGGCCGGGGTGTTTTGTCGTTGGGGAACTGCCCCTCTCTGAGGGCTGATGATGGACTGGGAGAATTTTTCTACTCCAGGACTACTTTATACAAGTTTGTATATGGCATTTTGGAAAGACAGAAAATTGTAAGAAGTGGAGGTGATAGTGAGTATGGATTTAATGTGTGACTTCTGTACCAGAGTACCTTTTAAATCCAGGTGTGATAATCAGGAGAGAATATTCCCCTTTCTTACCTGCTTCATGTTCCTCCTGATTTCTTCCCATGCACTGCTGATTCTCGTTCTTTGCCATTCATAAAATGGGGAACAATATACAACATTTTGCTGCTTCTGAGTCAACTGGTGTCATTCACTTCTAATTCAGTCTTAAAGCAATGGTTTGCCAGCAGCTACTATCAATTTTTTATAGTCTTTTCCCACTGCTTTCTAAATTAGAGCTTGAGGTTGCTGTGCTAGAAGAAGGTGGATGTGTTGTCCAAGCTCACGAGGTCCATGTAGTTGGGAAATGTGCTTTATCACTTTATTTCTACCTGTATCAGTAAGTACAATCATAACTGTATTTTCTCTCAATATAATATAAAACGGTTCAGTGCAGGTACCTGTGTCTTAATCTGCATTTTTGCAGTGCACAGTATGGACGGTAGTCGGGCTCCTTAGATATTAAAAGCTACTTCCAAATACAATATAATCTTTTAAAACTCAGGGGACCGAGGTATGCCAGAAATGTAATTTATGGAGATTTTTATGCAGGAAGTTAGAAGAAAGCTGAACTAACGCACCCTTTACCTGGTGTAAAATCAGCCTTTTGGTCCTGTTTGGATGTTCAGTTCTGTCTTCAGCTTTTACATGCCGATCCCCTTATTTTTTTGGAGGGTAAAGTTGTCTAATCTATGGAGTTAGCTTGGCTGTAATAATACTGGAAAGGCTGAGGGACTTGGGTCTTTTGAGTCTGGAGAAGAGAAGGCTGAGGGGGGATCTGATCAACACCTCTAAATACTTCAAGGGTGGGTGTCAGGAGGATGGGGCCAGTCTTTTTTCAGTAGTGCCCAGGGACAGGACAAGAGGGAACGGGCACAAACTTGAACGTAGGAAGTTCCATCTAAACATGAGGAGGAACTTCTTCACTTTGAGGGTGGCAGAGCCCTGGAAGAGGCTGCCCAGAGAGGTGGTGGAGTCTCCTTCTCTGGAGACATTCAAACCCCACCTGCACACATTCCTGTGCAACCTGCTCTGGGTGGCCCTGCTTTGGGAGGGGGTTGGCCTGGATGATCTCCAGAGGTCCCTTCCAATCCCATATCATTCTGTGATTAGAACTGCAGTTTTAATCAACTTTCATTCAGGTTCCGTGTGTAGGTTGGCACACTAGGGTCGGTAGGTCATGACAGTATAGCCACTGGTGTGGGTTTTACTGATGTTCTTATTTCCAACCAGCACCAGTTGCTGTGGGGTCGCAGCTGCCAGCAGAGCTGGTTCAACTGGTGTCTTTCTTGAGCGTAAGGAACACCCTGTAAATTACAAAACTGGAGAGTTTCAAAAGCAATGTGAGATGTGTCACCCCTCAGATAGAATTCCTACTTGTGTAATACCCTGGAAGAGCTCACCCCCTGTACATGGGACACCCACCCATGGGAGGTGGCCCTGCCCACGGCAGGGGGTTGGAACTAGGTGATCTTTGAGGTCCCATCCAACTCCAACCATTCTATGATTCAACTTGAAGCTGGGGCTCTCACCCAGCATCTGGAGGCAGAAGGGGCCACATTTGATCCAGTCAGCAGGAGGAGTTGGGTTAACCCATGGAGCGTCACAATCTGCCCAGAATTAATTCAGCTTAAATTTTTTTTTCCCCTGGATTTTTATAATAATACCAGCAGAACGTTGCAGCGTTTGGACACTCATAAAACAGAAACGCTCCAGCTTGAAAAATACTTTAGCCTGCTACTGAGATTAAAGCAAGCCCCAGATAGCTATATAACTGTCAGGCAAATCAAAGTGTGGCACGGTGTGCTGCACGGGAAGATATACTGTGGCTGTTTAACAAACCCCAAAGACTGCCTCACAGTTTCCAGCCCCTTCGCACGGGACCCTTCAGGAGAGAAGACGGATAAGGACCAGATGTCCCAGAGCGACGAAGATGTCCTGTCCGGTGAGCTCCTCGCCGACACGGATTAGGGCTCTTCCCAAGGATCCACAGGCTCCTCTCTTCCCTATAAAGAGAAAGGGGGGGGAAAAACACCGAGGTGCAAATGAGAAATATAAACTGAGAGCGTTATTGATTGAGAAAACGCGGTCCCCGCGCTGCATGAGTCATGTAATCCACAACTCTTTTCAAGCTTAATTTGAGAGAAGCAGAGGTGCGTGGAGGATGGTTTCAATTTCCAAGCAGTGCTTTTTTGACCACTCATGCTTTTGAAAAGTAAAAATAATATCTTGGCTCCGACCTGCCCGCGAAGCAGAGGTATTCTGCTCTTGGCCCCTTGCCCGCTCGCCCTCTTGAAGGGGAGCTTATGTATCGTGATGGAAACATAACAGCTCCCCCTGCCAAGGAACAGGTCATTCCTACCGGATCCTGTGAACGAGGAGTTATTGCTGCAAGTAGAAAAGTTGAACCAAATGGCATCAAAGAGGTTGAATTCTGGGTAGATTTGTGTTTGTGAAGGGGTTACACCTGAATTTCTTTTACTAAGAAAAAAAGACTTTTTGACTCGCTTTGGGGTTCCTGTCCTGGTGAAAGCATCCTGAAAATGCTAATTAAAAAAGAGATTAAGCCTGATTTTGAGGCCAAAACCTCTTTCAGAGGTTTTTTTACTAGTGTTTTCACCATGAACCTTTATACTCTGAGCATGTTCTCCCACAAGACTTCCCTTCCACTTTTGACTTTAATAAATTTGTTCCCAATTTATTCTCGTAGAAATAAGATTGCACTCAATTCTCAAACTAGGTTTGAAATTCTCAAACTGTTCTGGGGCCATTTAACATAATGTGATATACAGTAGTTTAGAGAATTGCTACTTTCACTGTAATTCATTCAGGATCTTGGTCATATTTGAGATCAGGCAACTTATATCCTTACTTTTCATTTTCATACAAATATTTGTATCTTCATTTTCATCCAAGTAGATCATACTGAAGAGCTCTTAGGACGCATGGGCAGGTTGTGTATCACGTGCTTAAACTTTATGTGTAAGAGGACAACTCAAGAACCTGGTTTAATAAATTTTACACAGTTCAGAATATCCTCTAAAAAGTTGGGAGCATGCCTTTGAGAAAAACAGAGAAGCCTAGTGGAAGTCAGCAAGTGACGGAGCATCTTCTGTACCAGGGAGGGAGTTGCTCCAGCAGTTTGTTAGTGGAAGCAATGATTATAAATCTGATTATTTTCTGACTACTCACATTTATTTGGAAAGTATGGGTCAAATTGGCTGCTGATGGAAGACAGCTGGTATTTTTAGGGATATAGCTACATATTGTCCAGTACTGTGTACTCTGGTTCACATGTCCCAGAGGATACTTTGGTTTTCCAGACCTGTGGTTGCTTCACATTCTTTAGCACCAGACTATAAGAAATACTGGAAATTAGGACTGTAGGTTTCCCTACTGTGAGACTACCTAAATATCAAGACTCTGTTATGTATTATAGAGAATGAAATAAATCAGTTGATACTGGATTAAGTTTTGCATCTTATAAACAACTTTTTATTTAGAATTGCAATTTTAATTCGTTTATATATATTCATATATATATTGCTACTGAGAGCAAAATAAGTTTTATTTTGAAGTTTACAAAGATTAGTTCTGATGCTAGTGTGTTTGTACCAAAGAAAAGGAGCTACAATCACTAATTTTAGCCCCAGTACCAAAGGTAGGCTTCTCTCTCAGCCTGAATCTAAAAATATAAAAATGCCAGGACTGAAGTTGCACAGTGAAGCGAGATAAAGTATGTAAATACATGGAACAGCAAAACAAGTGTAGAAAAAGAGATACATCAGCTTGTAAACCAGTTCATCAGTCAGTGAAAACATACAGAAATTGGAGGAAGGCAGGAGAGGAAGAGATTTATAGATAGAGAATTGGGAAGTATAAAAAATGCTGAGAATGACTGCAGAAATATTCAGTGAGGGGGGTTTTATTGGGGAAAATGAGAATGTTTACATAATGGGATTATTTCTCTTAAGGGAAGGAAAATCAGGCACTAAAAACAAGCGTGCTGACTACCACTCCATCCTGCACAGTGAGGTTTGGTGGGTTGTAACTACAGCCCCATGCTTTCTGTGTCCTCCTCAGCGGCAGGAGAGCTGCACGGTCCTCAGGGAGCTGCAGCGTCTCCCATGAACAAGCAGAGGAGATGAGGTTAGAAAGCAAAGGCAGAATTTTGGTTTTCTTTTGTCAGTCCAGTGTGGGTGATGCCACAGGCTTTGGAGAACTTACTGGTAGCCTTGGTCTCTCCTGCTGGAGCAGGACCCCTGGGGCACCACAGCTGCTTGGGTGGTTGGGTCTCCAGCTCCTGTTGGAGAACGCTTGGGGACGAGGGTTGTAGCTCTGCTATAAGGTGTCTTTCTTTGTCCGTGTTCAGCTCTTGCCTTAAAGCCGTAATGCTCCTCTGTTGACTGTCATGGAGTTGGGATTGACTTTGAAGAACCCAAGGCACAACCCTGAAGGTGTGAGCAGGGTGAGAGGGCAACCTGGACACTGTCCAAGGGCTCTCTGCCGAAACCCTGTGTGGTCTTCCTGGAAACATTTCAGCCTCTCAAGTTAAGGCATCAGTAGGGTAGGATTTCTGTATTACTTTGGTTATACAGAATCAAAGCACCTGAAGTATGCAAAGATGCCCAAAATACCATAATTCACGAGGTTGTGCTGCGTAACCCTGGTGCCAGCTTGGGAATATTTACTCCATCCTATAAAGCAGGGAATATTGATTCTGTCAGGGAGAGATTATTAGCAAAACAGACCATTGATTTTGTATGGTACAGCTATTTGTATGATTTTGGGTGGATTTTGGCTGTGTAGATAACTGATGTTATGTGTGGATGTTGAGTTATCAGTGTGAGCCTTTGAGGGCTGCTGAGCCTCCATCGCTGAATGGCAGCACCCAAGACTTTCCATGGTTGGTTGCAGTTATGTACACAAAAGTCCAGTTATACCTAAAATACATGAACAAACGTGTGTATTTTAGATATAAGCAGATTATTGTGTATATAAGCTTTTTTTACTGATTTCAGTCAGTAAAATTTCAATTTACAGGATTTCAGTCCTGTCTAGGTATAAAACAGCTGAAGGAATGCCATGAACTTCATGGAAAGGCAACGATTTGGGGAATCTACTCTAAAAGAAAAAAAGTATAAAGTGCTATAAAACTTGCTTTGTTTCAAGAGAGAACTATGGAAATAGAACAAGATTCACAAGTAATTAATCTCAAGCTGTAGACTGGTGTGTAGGTCTCTGCAGCAAGAACATTAATATCTGCTAAATTCTCCAAATTAGCTTAAACATTCCAGAGAAAGGATGTAATTCTCTGTTGTATAGGGAAGGAATTCTCCCTTCCCCCAGTCTTTTCTGCTTCCCAGGGACTCGAGAGAAACACTAATATCAACTCAACCTTTTTATTTTTTCCTTGCTTTAGTAATCGGGTCCAGATTGGTAATGGCTGAAGCATGGTCCTGTCAGAGGAGTTGTGTGTGCTGGATCAGAGAGGGCCTGGTTGCCCTCAGGTTGGTGGGCACTCAACGTCCAACACAACCTGACATCTCACTCGCAGTCTTAACAGAGATTTGAATTTAAGTTCTGAGGTTCATGGAGCATTATTGGCCTCTTCCTGAGGCAAAACTTGCAAGCTCTTTGTACTCATAAAGTAGAGATGCATTGGTATGCTAAGGAATACTTATTAATCTCTCATGACTCTTCCAAACCAACCTATTCCAGAATTCTCTGATTCTTTTTTTCACTTGTATTAAGCAGGGTGCTGCCAGGCTTAATTAGGTTTGGGAAAGATTTTTGCTTGTTTTGACCTGTTGAAAGACTAAGCAGGAAAAGTCTGTGTCTGTAGCAACAGGGAGGAGAAGCACCAGGAGGACGTTGTTCAACAGTCATGAACTGAGTGGAAAAAACAGATTTCTAAACCTATCCAGTCTACCTGGCCTCGCCTTCAGCCCCTTAGATGGTCAGCGGTGCCATCTTGTGTTAAGTGGAAGGTATTTTGGGGAAAAGATGGATGAATGTGCTGTAAAACCTCTGGGGAAAGGGTGTTGGAAGAGCCCTTGAAAGCTTCTGGTGTGAAGTGAGAAGAGCAGTGAAGCCCAGAGGTCTCTGAGACAGGAAGGCAGAGGATGAGCAGTTGCCACAACGAAAACAAAGCAAAAAATCTTTACGCTTAAGACAATACTTGTGCACAAGAAAATTTAGCAGTAGATTTTTTCATTTAATTGGTGTGGTTGCTAGTGTGCTTAACCATCATCACCTCAGAGCCTGGCCAGAGCGACCTGGGCAGCAGGGAGCTTCCAGGTTCTTTTGTGACTGTTATTTCAGATGCCTGAGACTTTTTTTCTAAGGTGCTGGTGCAGCTGCAACTCCCAGAATTCATTATTGATGAGTTTTTATGTCCTCAGCAATAGGATTTCATATGCCTAGCCCTTCTAGAATCACAGAATCGCCTAGGTTGGAAGGGACATTTAAGATCATCTAGTCCAACCATGGAAGGCAGACTGCTCGTTTCCATCCATACAATACTCAGACCAGCCCATGGCAAGGGAAATCCTGTATTTTTTTGGAGAGTTATCAATTCTCCATGGCAATGTAGCATTTCCCTGCTTTACATCCATAACGTAGCACTGCTTTACAGTTCTCGTTGGCGTGCGTTCCTTATTGAAATTGTGCACATCTATCTCCTCTGCGTGATCTCTCACTGTTAACTTTGCATTCAGAAGTTTGTCTGAAGAGCACGTCCCTGGAAAACAGAAATTAAGTCACCAAATCTATCCTGTTTTGAGGCTTTGTTTTCTTTCTTTGGTTGGCTTGGTTTGGTTTTTTTTCCCCGTGGAAAAGCTCATTTTGTACCTGAAAGCTGCCAGAATGTCTTTATGTCCTCCAAAGAGTCATTTCCCATGATTTTTTTATTTTAGGTAGGTTATTGCTAGGTGCATCTGGGTGCTGCCTGTGCTCAAAGCAGAGAAACATGACACAAATAATAAATGGAGAGCTGTGGTCAAAGCCATCCTTAGTTGTGCTTTTAGCAAAGTGTTCTTCATGCTCTGCTTTTAATGATACTTTTTTTGGGGGGAAAAAAATAGTAGGTACTGCCATTTGGCAATGCTTTTAATACTGAAAATGGTCCTTTACTAACTTTCTGCTCAGTAATAGTGCAGTAGCATCTAGGGGCTGAGTTGGGTTGAAAGGTCTGTCATGGGAGGAGACTGAGAACTGATTCCCACTATTGAACTGGGCAGGCAGGGAGAAGGTGGCACTACCCGTCACTCTTCCAGAGGCATCAAGATGGGGCTGAGATCTTTGCAACCAATGAGCGGCTTCCTCACACAGCTCTCTTCAATTTCTAAATAATTTCAAATAAGTTGTCCAAAAATTTTTGGTTTCCTAGCACATTGATTTTTCAAGGAAAGCTAACAGACGGGGGAAAAAACAATCAAAAAGAAAATTGGATTTTCTATTATGGGAAAATGTTTAGTGGAAGTGATTTGAGCATCAAAGGTTGTTTTGCATTTTGTGTTTTCAGTAATCGAGACAATTTTCAGCAGAACCAGAGTATTTCTGTTGTTGTAGCTGCTGACCAAGTTGGAAGTGCTGAGCTGGCTAATTTTTAACTAGGTTGACCTGCAATTAG
Organism: Tringa tobata; assembly: GCA_033628505.1. Taxonomy (NCBI): domain Eukaryota; kingdom Metazoa; phylum Chordata; class Aves; order Charadriiformes; family Scolopacidae; genus Tringa; species Tringa tobata. The sequence continues at coordinate 1,520 of JAHREE010118118.1, read as the reverse complement.
TGTTAGGGGTCTTCTGACCTCAGAGGTTTCAAAACTGAGGGCTGATTCACATAGTAACGCTCAGCCTGGCAGCTTCCCCACGGCAAACTGACTCGGCACGTGAGGTTTCTGCACCGGGGTCTGACTTCAGGAGGATCAATTCATGCATGACTTCAGCGCATGAAGAACTTTATTTTGTGGAATAAAACCTTAGGGACCACATCTGACCTTCGCGTAGCCAAGCCGGTCCCTGGGAAATCTGGAAAACACAGGGCCCTGCAGATGACTAGGGGTTTTTGGTTAAGTGGTGTTCTGGCAATGAAAGTTTATAACTGTACAGGGAAGGCAGCTTAGGCCGTAGAAGAAGTGGAAAAAAAATCCCTAAAAGACACTAGAGGATTTATGGGATTAATATTTCTGAGTGGGGAAGGATTATGCTGCGTGCAGAGGTTCCTCTAGATACAGGTACCAAGTTGGGAAACAAATACATTGGTAGGATGTCTCTTCGGGAGACCAGCAGAATGGGGTGCAGACAAGGAGTAAAAAGAGGTAAAGAAGTAATTAAACCCAATAATGTTGTAATAATGGAGGAGTGCTGCTGCTGCATACAAATGGTGGGCTTCTGTGGATGACTCTTTTTGGAAAAGAAGAGGGTTTTACTGCTAAGCCAAGCAACGGTATCCATTTGTTCTCCCCAAATCACAGACATGAATAGTTTTATTTGCTGTGGCACATTTAATGACATTCAAACCAAAATGTTAATTTTGGGATTGTGTGAAAGTAAATATATATATGATGTAGGGGATCCACCGTATTGTATTGCAGACACACAGACCTTTTCTTTGCATAAAATCACAGAGCATCTTCCTTCAGCCTCCTTGGCAGGGGTGGGCTACACTGAACTTCTGCCCGTGTACCTGGAGGGACTAAACAAAAGCATCAGTAGAACTAAACCACGAGGTTTCCAGTTTATGCATAGTTCAGTTTCTACCTCATGCCCCCGATGAGCTCTTGAAGAAAAGAGTAATTCCAGTTCAGTGCTATTTATCCCTCCCGCCCGGAGCCGCCTGGCGAAGCTCCAGCTTCTCCCCGCTGTCCCCGGAGGGATGCGCTCTGCCCGGGCCGGGTGCCAGGCGCTGGCGGGGGGCCCGGCCCTGATTAGGGTATCGCTGCCGCAGCATCTCTTCCCAAAACACAAACACACCTCTGGGGAATGCCCCATTCAGCTGCAAGAGCCACAGCGGAGATGGTATTTGAGTAACGTCACTTTGGCTGCTGGCCATTTCAGCAGATGATTTATTATTTTCTCTACGAATCTGCCTTTAAAGCCTCTCATATGGTGTTACGGATGATATCATTCAGTGCTAAGTACTTACAAGATCCGTTTCAACCTTTGAATGTATGCAGAGATACGGTCTTGGCAAAAATAATACTCAGGTCCTCTCTGTTTGTTGGTGAGGATGTGTGGTGTGCACCTCTCCCTTGCTGCGTCGCAAAAGTAGAATCTGGAATTATTATTGTGTGTTCTTGTTTCTGAGTGT
>JAHREE010118115.1:0-10597 GCA_033628505.1 Tringa tobata | reverse complement strand
CCCTATCTCACCCCCATCTCGGCTCTCACCCCACACCCAGCGCCGCCCCGGCTCCCCAAATCCCAGCACGTCCACAAACCACCCAGAAAAAGCCTTTCTCATTTTTATTTATTTATTTAATTTTTTAAAATTCATTTAAAGTTGCAGCTAAATCCATTTCTCTTGAGTTCAGAGGAGTCTGTGCTGTGGGTTGGTTTTTTTTTTTTTTGTTGTTGTTTCCTTTTATTCCTAGTGGATGCTCCATTTTGAGGATAGAGGGAGGAAAAGGATGAGCAGGACTGTGGGAAGCCACCCCCCGGGTGCTTTCCCCATCCCCTGTGGCTGCAGATGAGCCTGAGATTTACTACCAGAAATAGCAAAACGTAATCCCCATTTAATTCAGGGAAGAGAAAAGAGGTGCAATATCCCACCCCGCTAATCAGGATAAGCTCTGCAGAGACCCCAGTGTGATGGTGACAACTAGAAATCACCAGGCACCCCCTGTAAACCCCAATTTGAGCCTCCCATCCCACCCCACCCAATTTGACCTGCAGATTTTGGGCAGGGTGGGTGGGAGCGCCGAGCACCCGGGGTTTGCGTTTCCCATGGGCCGCCTTGGGGAAGTGGCAGTGCTTTAATTGGGACGGTGACACCGTGGAGGTGGTCCATGCCTGTCCTCACGGCGATGTCCCTCCCTGCCACCCTCTCGGCTCGGCACCGGGCTGCACCCCCCCGGCCATTTCTGTGCCCCCAGGCATTTCTTCGAGGGCGAAGGCAGCCTGCCCACAGCTGGGGCTCTGCACTGTCATATTTTTGTGCCTTAGTGGCTTAAATGCCATCAAAAGTACAAAACTATGTGTTTAGTATATTGCAGAGTTGGTCGTTTTCTTGCTAACTTTCGGGGCTGTAATATCTTTAAAAGCACTGATGGTTTCCGGCGAGATTTCTGACTTACTGGTAATTACTGGTAACGAAGAGCGTCTCTTTAGGGCTTCCCTCATTGGCACTGGTTTGGGGGGGGTGAAGAGAGAAAGACAAAGTGGAAACGTTCCCATTGCTTTTGAGCAAAGTGGCTGATCCATGAATTCACCCGTCGCGTCCCGGCCCCGCCGGACACCGTGCTCCATGGAAAGGGAATTGCTGGCACCTTTGGGAAAGGCAGAGCCGCTCCCGGGGAACAGGGGTGATCCCAGGAACCCCAGGGCAGCGCTGCCGTTTGCCCCCCACCCGGAGGGGACTTTGGCTGGCTGGTCTCGGGGGGATTTGTCGCATGGCCCTGTGCTGCGGGGGGATTTGTCTGAATCCACACGTGGGGGGAAAAAAAAAAAAAAAGGTTTTCTCGTGGTTTTGTTATGATTCAAAGCAATTTTGGGAGGGGATGGGGACGGAGAAGAGCTCTGCGGGGCTCGGGTGTGCTGCGGGGAGGCTCGGGGCGATGCATCCCTCCCTCTGGGCTGCCAGCTCCATGAAGCTGGATGGGGAAATGAAATCTGGAGCTCTCCCATTCCCGGCACGTGGGGAAATCGGGATCTACGGAGCGGCAGACAGCGGTGCAGATCAGCGAGGGACAGCCTGAAATAGGCGAGGATGAGGAAGAGAGGCAAGGGATGGGATGGGATGGGATGGGATGGGATGGGAGCCAAAGAGGAGCAAGAACAAAACAATTCCCTATTCCCATATGGCTACGGGCAATTTTGGGACCCCGCGGTCTGCAGCATGTCCCGGGTGGTGCCACCCCGGGATTGCTGTGCCTTTTGCCCTGGGAGATTCGATATGGCTTTGGCAGGCGCTTGGCAAAGAGATAATAAATTATTTGAGGGTCTTGAGCTTCTCAGAAGCTCGAAGGGAGACCCAGGACGGGGGCTGCGTCGTGCCAGTATTGTACGGTTTCAGATCTTTATCTTGGCAAAAAGGCTTCCTCGTGGGGATGCGTAAAACTTGAACTTGAGATGTTTCTGTAATTAAAAGCAGGCTCAGTGCTGAAGTGCTCCCGTGGGGTGATAGTTTTGGGTATTATTAGGGCCTTTTGTTTTATTCCCCTGCTTGTCCTTAGCTTGATATAAATACACAGACATTTCCCAGTTTGTCCGGGAATTAGGAAAAAAAAAGAAAAAGAAAAAAAAAAAGAGGGGAAAAATAAGGGAAAAAAAGGAAGACAACTAAATCAATCAAACCAACAAGATCATTTAAATAAATAAATGACCTCACCACTTCCTGGACAGTCATTTGCCGATGTAAAATTGCTATAATTTGTTCTAATTTGAAATGCGGTGCTTCAGATACGCTGATTTCCCATTTCTTGAGACGTGTCCTCTTCCCTGGGGAGGAAGAGGAGGAAATCCTGAGCGACGCTTTCTCCCTTCCCTGTTAACTCTCTGCTCGGGACGCGCTGCAGCCTCCTGAGATGGATGTTTAGAGAAACCCCACGGGCTCCGTGAGACCACCCCGGAGCTTCGGCATCGCTCTCGCTGGTGGGGACCTGCCACGGGGCTTCCTCACGATGGCCCTTGGGGACAGGGGGATGATGGGGCCTGGGGACATCGGGCTAATCCCGGCCTCTGGTTTTGTAGAACGGAGCCTGTGCAGAGCCCGTGTGTCTCCGCTTCTCCCCACGTTGATCTAGCCCCGTGGAGGGTCCTACCTGGAGGAGGGAAAGGTCTTGGGATGGGGTGTAGGCTTTTTTGGAGTGCCCTGAAACAAGGCAGGCATGGGAAATCCTCAGCGGGAATGCAAGATAATTTCATATTTTAGTTTTATTGGTGTTTTCTCTGCCCTCTCTCCAGCTGCCGTTGAGGCGGTTGGTCCCTGGGATGGGGCACGTGCATGGACGGTGCCCGAGAGCCCCGGCCACCCCAACCATCCGGCTCCATCCCACCCTTCCCTGTCCCGTTTGCTCTTTGGATGGAGACAAACGACGCCAACGCCGGCCGGGGCGAGGGGCTGGGAGGATGGCACGGCATCGCTGCCGTCACTGCTCGCCCCACCAGGCAGCTCTAGCGGGGCACAACACGCCGCCCGCTCCCACCCTCCATCCACCAGGTCCCCCAAAAACCTCCCGAACGCCCCGTTAACCAGGGCCTTTGCAGCGAGGCAGAGGAGGAGGCTGAAGCCCCATCTCTGGGAGCGTGGAGGAGGCCCGCGGGCGGTGGGGCGGCCGCCGGCCCCGGGGTGGGGAGGGACGAGGAGACGCCGGCGCGATGATGCTCGGGGCTCCCGAGTTCACGCAGGAGCCCTTGCAAATCGGTACTTGCTGCGCAGGAGGGTTTCTCTGTTTGTATTCCCATCCCTAATGTGTTTTGATCCCAGCGGGGAAATTTGCACCCTTTGGTATCTGCCGAGACCGTCCAGGGCATTGTTTTCTTGCAGAGGCAGTTCGGGACCGCTGTTGATACATGCATCGCAAGCAATTATCTTAAACTACCTCCTCCTCTAATTTCTTATAGGCACCTCTATCCAGTTAACCCCTTCGGGGGTCCAGTCCTGCAAAGACGAGGCGAGAGGGAGTCGGGGCTCAGCTCTGGGGGGTTGTGGATAAAAACCCCTCGGGGAGAAAACCAGCTGGGCACTGGGTTTCTGTGGGTCGGGCTGTGTGAGACCCCCCAGCCCCACGTGGGACCTGCTCGCCCCTTCACGGGGACACCCAGTGCCAGGGAGAGCAGAGCAGGGACAAGGGTTGCCCAATTGTGCTCGAAGTGATGGGTTTGCATGGCCTGGGCTGTGATCCCGGCCTCCAGAGAAGCATTAATAGAGCAACTGAAATTATATGGGCTCCAGTAAACTCACTCCTCTAATTGTTTTATTCGCCACATATAGGAAATTCCACTTCTCCTTCTATAATCACCTGGCGCATAATAAGTTCAAAATCATTTCGCTTTAAACTGACCAATATTTTCTAAGCCAGGAGTCAGAACGGGGAAAATTATTTTTACTCGCATTGTACAAAGAAATCTTTGTTGGACTTGGTTGCAACACCTCCGGCTTTGGAAAGCTTCGGGAAAACCCCAGGGCACGATTCTCAGCTGGGGTGGACGAGGCATTCCTGCTTTAAAATATATCCGAATGGGAGAGGCGGGCATTGATAGTGCCTCTGGAAGAGATAAAACTGGAGCAAAAGGGTCCTCCGGTGGATGGGGGATGTTTGGAGAATTAAGTTTTGTTGAAGGCTTCTTCCAGAAGGATGTCGGCGGTGTTTCGATGCCGGGTGCAGGGGGTGAGCTGTGCCAGGTGCTGTACAAATAAATAGGGAAAGAAATTCCTGTGGGGCCTGGGAATCCAGGTCCTGGGCTGGGATTGCAGGTGACGGGAGACGCCGGCAGTGAAAAGGAGAATTTGGGAACGTTGCAGGAAGGATGTTGGTGAGCTTCGCAAAGGGGCATGTTTTGCCCCCTGCCTCAGTTTACCCGTTTGTAAAGAGGATCTAAGAACCTGCTGGGCAGCGGGTGATGTGGGAGCATCGCAGGTGAGGGGAGGCTGCCGTGGGTGAGGGGGTACCAGGCTGTGGATGGGACAGTGTGTTGCAGGGTTATTAATGCAAGGCGGCCCCGCTTCCCTCCGGGGAGGATTTGCAGGCTCAGGAGGACGGTGCGAAGGGTCATGGATTGGAAAAGAGAAAAAAAAAAAAAAAACAGAGAAGGAGAGAAAAAAAAAAAAAGTCAATGCTAAAAGGCAAGTTTCATTTCAGGGAAGACAACAGCTGAAGGACCAGAACTATCAAACAAAACCACAAGATCACATCAGATGTCAGGGCAGGACACATCTCGTTTCTCCCTCTTGAAAGGGCTTATCAGCGCAACCAATCACTTTAATGATGTGGCGGAGGGAGGAAGAGGATTTGACTCAGAGTGAGATGAAATTTAGTTCCTAAGACCCTTCTCTTCCGCTGCCGGAGACCAGTCACCTGTTCTGCAATCAGCCAGAGATAAATCATATCCTGCAGCGGAAGGTGCTTAGACATGATTTGGCATTATTTTATCTTGCTCTTTCCAGTGAATCTACGCGCTGTGGTGGGAGAAGGGGGGAGAGGGGAGGGACCCAGAAAGCAGAGAGCATCCCTGATGCCCATCCCAGCCTCCGAGCCCTGGCACGGAGGACGAGGGCAGCGGGAAAGTGCCGAGTAGCCGAGCCCTTTGCCACTGTGCTTCCCTGTACGGAGCTTCCCGGTGGATCACATCCCATCCTGGTGCTTCCCGCAGCCACGGAGCTGGGCACAGACCCCCTGCCTGCGGTTACCCCGAGCACAGCTCCACTTTTTTTGGCTTTGGAGGAGCAGCGTTGCAGAGAGGCTGAAGGCTGCCGTGCAGGTAGCGTTGCTGTGGGGCTCTTGCTCTTAGCGTTGGGTTGTGTGTGCGCTGGCAAAGCTCGTCAGGAGCTGTAATTACCCGACATACCAGCCCGTCTCTGGAGATGGAGCTTGGAGCTCAGTCCTGGGATCGGGGGATATTAACATTCAAATGCCAGGGCTCAGCTCCAGCTCTGTCCTGGGGCAAAGGGGAAACCCAGCGCTCAGCATCCTCAAACCTTGGGAAAGTTTGGGTCCGATCCGGGTTGCGCCGTGTTACTGAGAGCGAAACGCTGCTGCGGGGCCCCCGCGGCGCCAGATAGGTCTCGGATGCATTAGCTGAAGCATGGCACATTCCTAGCACAGGTCTGAACCCAGCAGCTGGTCCTTCCCTTCCCCATCCCGGGCAGAGTATCCTTAACCAGTGTCACCCAAAGGAATTTGATGCGCTTGCCCTAATGGAACAGGTTATTAGCTGGGAAAAACCAGCTATACTGGTACCAGGCAGGTCCCATTTCAAGTTGTTAGATAGCAGGCATTAACTCACTGCAAATTGGCATCACTCCACTGATCTACGCCGCGACAGCTGAAAATCTGATCTCAGACGTGGCTGAGGCAATACCAGCTGGAGGTACTCGAGATCTGTCTGCTCCCTCCCAGGCACCCGGCTTCGAAAACCTTCGAATCCGGGGTTTTTGCCCGATTGCGTGCGAACTGGATCGCAGCCCATGAATGAATTTGGCCCTTCCTGGAAAAGGGGAGCAACTGTAGAGCAGTCGGCAAGGCCGGTGGTTTTTGCACCCTGTTACCAAGAGCTGCTGTATTTCCCGCAGATGCGCACCCGTCTGCTGGTATGTGACACACCGAGTGAACTTTTCAGATCTGCAAATCAAAACCTTTTAAAACCCGCCTAATTCACCCTGCAGCCTCTGAGTCAGGTTTTCAGAGCTCTTTAAGGGCGGCAAGATGCGGGACGACGCTTGCGGGGATTTTCAGCAAGGCACAAGAGGGCTAAATGCTAAAAACCCCATGAATTTGCCCAGTCTCCTGCTGAGAATGCCCCCAGCTTTACCTGTGCCATAAAGTGCTTTAAATACTTTTGCAAATCCAGAAGGACTCAGTTTCCCTGCTGAAACCCTGGGCGTGGGGAGCCCAGGTCCTTCAGGGATTTGCGCCGAAGTTCCGTGGAAATTTGGGTGTGATGTTCCTTTCAATTGAACATGGGCCACGGCTCTCGTGTCCCAGGAGGTGTTGGAAACGCCGCCCTAGATTTTTGTTTAAATCTCTGAATTAACGTCCTGCTTTGTTTTCCTCCCAGAGGGCTTAGTTTTGGGGTCTCCCCATGTAATAAGGTGTAGGATGTATCACCAGAAGCTGCCCCGCTTGCATGGCAGGGTGGGCAGGGAGGGAGAGGCAGAGCCGAAGCCGAGGGACCGACCCAGAAGTGAGAGGAGCTCAGGGGCTTGCAAAGCCAGCTAATCAATACCAGGCCCTCCTCCAACGAGCATCTCTCCCGCTGCTGGAGCTTCAGACAGTAAAAAACCTACTGTAAATGCAACATATCTCTCTGCTTCCTGCCAGCTGGCCGGGAGCCAGCCTATTTCCTTCAAAAAGAGGGATATTTATTTTCATCCTTTTAGAGGCAGCCAATTCATCTCAGACCACCACCAGCTAAAAAAGCGTTATAAATTAGCAGCCCTTTTATTTTTTTTTTTTTTAATTTTTTTTTTTTTTTTTTTTTATAATTCTCTCCCCCCACCCCCTTAAATATTATTTTCCTTTCGTTGTTCAAGTCGGTGTAAATCCTCTGCCAGGACATGCGAGCCGAGGCGCATTGCGACACACTCCCCTTTCTCTCCGAGCTGGAGGAAGACAGTAGCCGTAGTGTCTCACGAAAGCCAGAGGAAACCAAAGCAAAGCCTCGCCGTGACTGATTCTCTTTCCAAATGGCGTAAGCAGGCCAACTTCAAACATGTGAATAATGAGTTATCTGTGCTTGACTTTGTTCGGCAGCAGAAGAGACGGTTCCTTCTAACATTTTCCTCCTGCTCCCTCCTGTGAACTTCTGGGCTTCAACTTTTAGAAGGCAGACTTGAGGTAGCGTTGGCACTTGCCGGAGCTCGGTGGAGATCTCCGTCGTCCTCCGTGGAGATGTTACGTTTGAGCCCCTTCCAGCTGCCCAGCAGCCCAGTTCCCATCTCTACATTGTCCTCCCTTCCACATTGTCCTCCCCTCCCTCTTTCACTGGCCGTGGGGCTCCTCCACCAAATTCTTCTTGGCCGGCAATTTCCCGTGGTGGGTCTCGAGCCGGAGGTGGGTTTCCAGGGAAAACCTGAGGGATGTTCACCTCCCGTGTTATAGGTGTGCAAAGATGAAACCACCCCAACATCTGCTGTAAGGGACAGGCCTTCTGTTCCCATAACACAGGCGTTTCACATGTGGCTTGTTTCTGGAGCACATGCTGGGACTTGATAGTCTAGCCGAGACTCAGACTGGGAAAAAATTCAACCCTCTGTAGAGGATTGGCGTGTCTCTCTGAAGTACCTATTTTGAGGGCTACCGGAGGGATCTGAAAGGTGTTTTGCGCATTGAGACGGAGTTTTATCCCCTGCTGATTGCTTTCTTGTGGTCCGTTCTCACGGACGTGTAGAGACTAAGCCACTGGGTTGTGTGCGGCATCTCTGCACGGGCTGCTCCTGGTGAGCTCCTTCTCAGCTAAACCCTGGGGTTTGGCTGTTCATTTTGGAGCAGAGCCTGGGGTGGAGGATGGTGGGTGCTTGCCGGTGGGATGCTTGGAGCCTTGATTTGAAGGTGGACGAGTGGCCACGGGTGGCTCGGCTCGAGCTGCTGCCCCAGCCCACGCTACCATCGCCTGGTTCTTGTCTCCTCCTCGGCGGAGCTGAGGAAATGATCTGCAAATGTGTGTGTTAATGAACATCCCCTCCCCGAGCCGAAACGTTCCGCGTTTCCTTCGCTCCAGCTTGCCGCCAGCGTTTCGCAGCGAGACGCCTGGGGAGGGCCAAGCCACTTCCCACCATCTGCTCTCCCGTCCTTTGGTAGCACAGAGCTACGGGGGACAGGGACGAGTGTGACACCCGAATCCGAACCCGCAGGCGGTGTCAGTCCTCGTCTCTCCCAACTGTGACCCCAACTACATCTGAACCCAGATAAATCAGGGGACCCCAGGCACCCCAGAGGGTGTTTTTTCAAATCGAATCTGCCAGTTCTGAGATTTTGGTCTCATTCAACCCATGAAGTTCCTGGAGCCCTTTTCTACCTTTGATCAATTTTATATTCTCTGTAGCCTGGAGAAATAAGCTGCTTTTGGTGAACACCAGGGACGTCCCCCCCCTCCCCCAGCCTGGAAACCCCATCCCGGTCCCAGCTTCGGAAGCCACATCAGGTTGCAGACTCTTAGAAGGAAGAGAGGGATCTGTTTGGTCTTTGAGATGTTTTAATGCAGAAAGCATGTCTTTAAATCACGGCTTTGAGGGCCTGAGCTCCAGTGCGGCGCACACTGTTTGGCTGTCTGCATTCCAAGGAAACACCCAAAACTTCCAGTATGCTTCTTATTACTGGCCTAAAGTGTCAAATTCACATGGGCTCTTCCAGCTGGGAAGTGTTCAATGGGATGGTTTGTTTGATATGCTGATATGGATCTTGTTATTACATCAGGATCGTAGGTGATCCGTCAATGTTTACATCGTGTCATATTCAATACCGGAGTTAACTGAGTCGGAAACCCAATCCGGCGATAAAACCCTTGTGCTGTTGACAAGAAGTGCCCAAGGTCAGTAGCTGCCATCGTTTTATAGTCCTGAGGACTCGTGTTTCCATAAATATTGACCCCCAAAACCCCGGGCTGGCACAGCCGGACACGCGCTGCAAAAAGCTCCAGCCCAACGGCAGGTTTCATGCCCCAAAAAAGTCTCAGGTCGGGGTGATTAAGACTTCTCCGATAGATTTCTTGGGATGAGGTCTGGAGCCGTTGGAAGTGGATTGAAAAATCCGCCCACTGGCTTCGGGAGGCTTTGAGTCAGTCCTTGGGTTAAGCTTAGAAACCACCTTCCTCTTCTCTAAGGTATGAGCTATTGTTCACTTGACGGCAATGGTTTCCTCTCCGTGACAGCTGTGGGTAGACGGGGAAGGGCTTTTAATGAAGCCAACCGCTGCAGAAATTAAAAAGCTTCAGGTCGTTCTGATGAAAGAAACCCATTAATAGCGAGTCTCTCTTGCGTGACAAAGTCTGACGTCCCCGGCTCTAAGTGACAAGCGGCAGGAAGTCCTGGGGAGACAGCCTGTACCAGAGAGGGCTGGCAGTCCACGATGGTGGTTTTTAACCCCTTTGCTGCCTCCTTCCATACGATTTAGCACTGCTGGGTCCGACCCACGGAGATGGGGGTGGGATGCAAACCAGAGAGGGTTTGGGAGAGCCAGGAAGGGTCCTGACCCCACCGTTTTCACTCCCAAACGAGCCCCTGCGCTTGCCTCGACTTAACATTTGCATCAAGTTTCCTGCTTTCCTTTTATCAGGGTAGTTTCAGGGTTTTGGGGTTTTGGCTGGTAATTGCTGGGTCTCCCCACAAACCAGCCCCTTTTGGAGGGTGTAAGCACGGCGCTGCTGTTTGCTGGAGGCTTAAAAAAACCCCTGCGGGGCTGCGTTTGCGTTCAGACAGGACGGGGACCGGAGCAACCACACTGCAGCATGATGCAGCCACATGAAGCCCTGGGTTAAGTCCTACGGCCGAACAATCTTTGAAAACATTATCAGCACCGAGATCACTTGATTTATTTTTCAGGATTTTCTCCGTCACATGCCAGATACTACCGCAGGATAGGGTTTCAGCTGAGATAGAGGCAGAGTATTTAATTTCCCTTAAATTTCTGTGGAACTCGGTCTTTGAAGTCCTTTTGGCTTCTCCGCCGAGCTCTGCCTGAGAAAACGGGTTAAAGGTAAAACGCAAACCTATTTTTCTCCTTTTGTGCTCAAACGTGCACTGAAATAATATAAACGTGGACCAAAACAAGACACCTCACTGCACACACATTCCCCCTGGGGGAAAGCACAAACACCCTGTGACAGATGAAGCGCACGTCTCCCAAGGCCCTCAGACAACGCTGAGATTCCCGAGGTCCAGGGACGTGCAGAGATTGGGAGGGATATTTTAGGGTGTTGATTTGAGGTTTCCTTGGTTTACTTCACCATTTTCAGAACACCGCTGGGTTTTACTTTCTGCTGGGAGTTCTTCCTGACCAGGTTTTGCTCTTTGGCAGCAGCACCTTTTTGTTTGATTGGACTTTTACACACCCAGGAGCCTGGGGGTTATAGAGTTTGGGGGG
>JAHREE010118108.1:0-14753 GCA_033628505.1 Tringa tobata | reverse complement strand
TTTCTTTCCCCCCACACGAAAATGAGTGAAACGACGTGGAGAAGGCACAATTTTTTTAAGTTTTCACACTCACCGATACAAAAAGCATATGAAACGTGTTCCAACAAAACAACACCACAATTTTTTTCTTTTGTTTTTAAAAGATTGTATAAAAACCCGCAAGACTTTTGACATTAAAAAATCCTTAACCTAAAAAAAAAAAAAGTAGCACCAGGGAGAGTTAGAAACCTTTGAAAAGCGTTTAAAAAGGCATTTCTGAAATCTACCTCTCCTTACAACACATAATAAAAGGCAGCTCTTACAGAGAAAAATATTTCAAGGAAGACATGTCTACTACAATCTGTATCAAACAAGACAATTCTCATTCAAACAATTCTCATTGCTCTTTTATCTTTGTTTACATTCCCCAAGTCCTTTTTTTTAAAAATCGTCTTCTATTTTTTCTTTTGATGAAATAGGAAAGGATGCGAGATCTGGAGTATGAAATTAAGAGATGCCATGGAGTGGAGGTTACCTCTTCGCCCAGTTTGGAAAAAATACAAGCCCTCAGAGGATCCCAAGGCAGAGGACGGCCATCACCCTGGCATCAGGCTCCGTACAGGGTCCGTGGCTGGGGCTGGGTGAAGGAATTAGTGTGGTGACTCGGGTCCAAGGAGGTTGGTGATGCCAGGCTTCCCGAATACCTCCAGCACCTGCGGAGCACACCCCGCTGTCTTCCCAGCTGGTGACAAAGGTGGCGAGCGGCTGATACTTGTCCCCAAGCGTTGCATATGCCAGCAGTGACGCGGAAGAGACCACTTGGCTTTCTCCAGCATTTTCTTAATTAAGGCATGCAGCTTGAACGCGCATCACTTGAGAACAAACCCCTCTGGGAAGACTTTTAAGAGTAACCTCCAGGCAGGATCATGGAAAAAAAAGCCTTTTAAATGACCTGGGCTTCCCTTTCCTGCCCATTCCCGAGTGCAGCCTTGGGTTGGAGAGCATGAGAAGACCGTCTCCAGAGCCTGGGCTGAGGTGGAAACCTGCACACAAGCAGCTCCATGGCAAGAAGAGTGGAAAATGGGAGGCTCCCTCCTTCAGGGAGGCTGCCGTCCTCCACCGCCTGTGAGAGGGGCGCAAGGAGGGGTCTCCATGTGTCAGAGAGGTAGAAGGAGCCAGGAGAGAAGCTCTCATTTCCCACTGATGCTGTGCAAGGCCTCGTGAGGCAGCCTGGCATCGGGCGGAGGGTTGACCTGATTCATTTTGAGAAGGCAGCCAAGGGCTCTGCCAGACCTGGGCGACAGGTTGTAGTGAACAGCAGAGGTAGGGGGAGGACGGAGGGACCGAGGGGTACGTGTCACAAGTTGTTTCAGTGCATTGAAATGTGCATTGGAGTCAAGAGTCCCCGGGAGACGCCGGGGGGGACAGCAGCCCTGTGGCTACGGAAAACCAGGGGGAGAGGGACGGGCTCTGCCACGCACGCACCCGCCTCTTCCCGGCCACTGGCCACGGGAACAGTGTGCCCAGGACCTCACAGACAGCGAGATAATCACTCCGGAGAAGTTAGGCAGCTGAGGAAGGCAATCAGAAGTGAACACAGCGGTGGCAGCAGGAGCTCCTGGTTTGGGGGTGCAGGCCCAGGAGCCCCCCCCAGGGCACTGTCGGGTGTGCAACGAGCACCAGCAGCATCCCACCTCTGCGCGCAACGTCACGCACGGGGAGACGGGCGCGCAGGGAGGGAGAGGTACAGCCCCTGCCTGCAGACCCCCAGGACCCCAGCACAGACCCCGGTGCTGCCTGCAGCAGGGGGGGAACACACACAGCCCCCCACCGCAGCAGCTCTCCCACCTGGGTGCCGCCGCAGGGGTCAGCTCCCTCTGCCCACGGAGCAGGATGAGTGTGGGGTGAGGCCAGTGATGCTGCTCTCCTGGACCCTTCAGCCTTGGGTGGGATTTTCCCTGCAAGGAACCCCCTGCACCACAGCTACCACACTGCCAATACTGCTCGGGTTCGTGACAATGTACGTGACATTTTAGGGGGCTGTATTTTGAAGACAACATTGACCACTACGCTATCCTTCCTGCCGATGCGCCACATTCATTCGGGAAATGAATGCTCAGAGAACATTTTCCTTTATGGACACTGGAGTCCAAATCCTCCATGCTCCGATTACTGTATAAGCTTTCCAACCACTCAGCAGGATTTTTAAAATGTAAAGAAAAGTTTTAGATGCTTTTAAAAGGAAGTAGTGAATATTTGTAAACTACAGCCAAACGTATAAAACATTATTTCTTTAGTTCTAGCTAGAAAAGTAATTCTATCACCTCACAGTTCAGTTTCAGCTACATTCAGGTCTAGGAATCTCCACATTCTTATGTAATGCCTTAAAGCAGCAATAGACGTTAAACAACAAAATTAAAGTTTATCAAAAAATTCTTAAAAATAAAAATAATAATAAAAAAAAAAGATTTGGTTTCTGTATCCTGCATGTTCAGTGTATGTAACCTGACCAGGGTCCCTTACACCTGCTGCTACAGTTTGGGGATTTTTGGCAGTTGCTTCAAGAGAGGTTTTGTTTGTTTAGGAAAAGCAGTAATTCGCTATAGTTCAAGTTTGCCCGCAGCACCCCGGCAGCTGCCTCCACACTTACTGCTCAGCAAGTTGGAACTTTCCAGCTCTAGGCTAAAAGGGGATATTTAATGCTCTGGAGGAGACTTCTCGTCTCATCAGTTATGCATAGAGCTTCCTGCGCTGGGTAATTAAAGCTCTTTTGTCCATCATTTTTCTACATATCACTGCCGTTAGTCCCTTTAAAGAAAAGTTACCCTGCCAGGTTCTTTGGTTAAAGACATTTCCTCAGCTCTCCCTGCGGGGCCAGGCTGCCTTCCCGCAGCACGTGGCTGGGGAGGGATGGTGCCGTGGTGGCAGAGTCCGGCGGCCGTGCCCATCCCTCGCCCGCCACGGCAGCGGAGCTGTGCATCTTTACCAGAGAGACGAGGGACGCTCGGCTTGCTATTCGCAGGCAAAGTAATCCTTGAGAGGGGAAAAGAGGTGCCGGATGACGGGGACGCTCCACGATCTCCCCAGCAGCTTCTGGCGAGACCCGCGGCCCATGTTGGAGACGTCCGTGTAGTGGAGGGGGAAGCCGAAGATCCTGGGGAGCAGAGGCAGGAGAGGGGAGAGTGAAGTTTGGTGGCTGCCCTTCTCCCCCGGTGCCCAGGGGCTGCAGCCAGGACGCAGCATCCCTCTGCCCCATGTCCATCCCACACCTTTCTCAAGCCCCAACCTCTGTTTTACGGTCCCGCTCGGCAGAGGCTCCCGACTCCTAACAGCCAACACTTCCCCGCCACCTCTCCGATTTTCTTTCCCAGAGCAAACACCTATTGCTTTCCCCCCAAAGCCCTCAGAGCACTCGCCAAAGGCGATGCAGCCGTTCCTGCTCTGCCCAGAGCCAGTGGCAGACTTGCCCCAGGGCAGTGGCAGCATCTCCAGCATCTCCTACGGCCCCGCTCCTGCGGACACAGCCCACCAAATCATCCCAGGCGTATCTACGCGAGCGTATCTGCCCCATACGACTTCATGTGGAGAGGGACCGAGTGCCCAGAGCCAGCTGGGCTGTGACCCGTCGCAGGGAGTCAAGCCAGGAATGAAGGAGCCCCGCGCTGCACCTGCTGGCCCGCGGAAATCTATACGTGGCAAGTTATGTGCACCCGCCTCCTGCCCCAGACGTGCCTGCGGGCAGAGAACGGCGAGCTGCTCCAGCTCCCGCAGCTCACAGCACCACCGCATTTACAGACACTGAGGGCGGCCAAAATTAACCACCAGCCACGCTAAAAATTTCTATTATGGCTCCGGAGTCCACTAAGCTTCTAAACTGCACTGATGGACACTGTACTGAGACACCAGTGCCCCTGGGTGAGCCGAAGGATGGAGAAGAGACCCTGACGTACACCCCAATAGCTGACAGGAGAGCAGCACTCCTGGGTAGTCGCCATCATCTCAGGTTTTGAGTCTTAATGAAATTAAGAGAGAATTTCTCATAGCCAGGATGCAGTCCAGGGCTCCTGTCTTACCAAAGTGCCCTGATGTACAGCCCGTCAGGAGAAAACAAGTGAGTGTACCCAGCTTTCCCAAAGAACGATGTGTTCATCACCCCAATGGCATCTCCTACACCCACTGCAGCTTTCCTACTGAAATACCCATCACCTCCGCAGATCTCCTGCCTCAAAGGCTGGAGCAGAAGTGTCAAATACCGGAGCGTTGCTGCTCCAGGCAGTTGTCAGAGGGAGCAGGACCACTGCCATCCCCATGACCTGCAGCAGGGTCCCAGCCCACCACCACCAGCACACCCAGCAGCCCATGCCCCTGGGAACACACCCCAGCAGAGCTCAGATTTCCCAGCTAAAGGGAAATGCTGGCAGGGATTAAGACCCCAGCACGCTGGCTCTATATTAAAATTGGATTAGAAAAATAAAAGGAAAAGCAAAACAGAAGAGCCACCAATAATCTCTCAGCCAGGGATCAGCACTAGCACTAAATACTGGGGAGTAAAAAGCAAACACTAAGTATCTAAAGACAATAGAAAATTCCTCCTCCCAGCTCTGTGTGTCAAGTCCTCATGCAGCCTCTCCGCCTTGGCCGAAGTCAACTCATCACTCTCCAAGGAACCACCCAGTTTTTGGAGGCAATTTACCACAAACTCACAGCTCCTGCTTGCTCTGGACCGAAGCAGCTCCTCCCAGGGCGGGTGCAGGAGGCTTTTCCCAGGGCAGCTCCCTCCCTGAGCCACCCAGCAAGACAATAATCTTTGGGAGTCTCCTA
Source organism: Tringa tobata (assembly GCA_033628505.1). Lineage (NCBI taxonomy): Eukaryota > Metazoa > Chordata > Aves > Charadriiformes > Scolopacidae > Tringa > Tringa tobata. Next base: position 9,953 of record JAHREE010118108.1, on the reverse strand, counting down.
CGGGAAGGACACTGCTCCCCAGCACGGTCAGAGCCCCGTACATCCTGAACAGTATCACCATCTTCACTCGTTAGCCATTCTTAATGGGGCCAGGCAGTGCCAACCCACTTTCCCCAGTAGTGCTTTCGGAGGAGCCCTGTCCCCATGCCATCCTGCCTCTGCTCAGCAAGGCACCTCTGCAAGCATCGCCCCAGGCCACTTGATGGAGATGGCTCTGAGTCACCCTCACTGGGCGCTTCCACCTCATTACAATCAGATGAAAGCTCAAGTGCCATTTAAATGGCATGACACGACAAAGGCTCGGTAATTGCTATTTCACTTTCAAAATACCTACGCGCCTCTAGCTCAGCTATAATTAGTTTAAGCTCCAACAAATACTGGCAATTTAAATATAAACAAGCAAAAATATTTAAAACCAGTCCGAGTTTATTGGCTGAGGCTTTGGCTGTATGAAAATTCCACAATTTTTGTTGCTAGAAGTATCTGGTGTGCAGAACTGGATTTTACTCTACTCCCGAGTCCTTCTGTTGCATTTTGCTGTGAACTCAGGGTGCTACGGGGCGTGAACAAAGTTTGGAGCAGCTCAGTCCTGCTCTGAAGGCAGCAGCAGCCGTTGCCATGGCATGAGGTTCCCCGCAATGCCACACCGGGCTGAGCGTCCCCAGCCAAGGTGGCTGCTTGGGTTCATCTCCAGCAAACCCCTGCACGGCACTGACCGGGGCACGAGGCTGCCGTAGAGCATCCCGCGTGAGCCTGGCTCTTAAACAAAGGCTGGTGCACATCTGCATCCCCAAGCTAGACACACCAGGCAGCATCCTACGCAAGCCCCGTCGTTCTTCCCTCCACAGCCTTCAGGTCCAGGAGCGGAGGACGCTGCTCCGCTTTTCCCACAGTCTCATCTTTGCTCATTAACAAGGGCGTTATCATCTGCACATCCCCGCAGGGAAACTGCACCCTCGGGGAGCTGCAGCTCTCCGGCTCCCAGGAGCTGGGCTTAGGGCCAAGGAGGAAAGAACCACCACACCAGCACCACAGAACAGAACTACAGGAAGAGATTCAAAACGACAGCCAACGATTACCTGTTCATCCCCGGGAGGTTGCCCCAGAAATAGCGTGCTCGGTGGGCAGCTGATATCTTGATAGCATCAATCATAACCGGGTTACACTGCAGGCCGTGAGAGAGAGAGAGAAAAACAATCGTTAGAGGAGAGGTGGGCTCAGCCCTCTCCACTGTACTGCAGGGACTTAAAAGTCTTCAGCAAATCCTCCTAAGGATGTAGCCCCAACAAACCTCTGCTCCACGCCAGAGCACAGTCAGGTTGGCCACATGGGCTACCACGCCATAGCCGTGGGCTACCACGCCATAGCCATGGCCAAGAGCTAATGAAAATCACAGCATGCTTCAGTGGTGATTTCTCTGGGACGGGATCAGGACCATCAGCCCCTGATGGGGCTTTTACAGACACTGGTTTCTGCTGACCCACAGCCCATCTTGGCTGCCACAGAGTTAAAAATCCTTTCCAGTCCCTGACCTCCCTAGAAACTACAGGCATGGCTCTGAACAGATGCCTTCTGCAAGGCTGGCAAAACCGCCCCCCTCCCTGAGAGAACCAGTGCTCGGGGTCAACCTGCTGAAAGCCAGAGGGGATCCAGAGCCAAGACTGAACAGTTGACTCCTGGTGTGTGCATCAGACAGGGGGTTTTCTATCATCAGGGCCACACCAAACGCCAGCCAGACCCTCACAGCCTCGGCACACCTTGCTCAGCCCAGCAAGTGTCTCCTGCTCTGATGCCTCTCCTGAAGCTGGCAGCAACCCCTACCTCCAGAAACCGAGAAATGTCCCTCTTGTCGTTGACCCTCATGGCCACCACGTTCTCAAACATCCAGAAGAAGGGGCGCTCCTCTCCTGCCTTGGGACGGGCGTAGTTGAGCAGGTGGTAAAATTCAAAGAACAGCCTTCCAGTTCCTTCTACAAGACAGAAAGCCGGAGCAGCAGGTTGGGACCAGCTGGGGCACAGGGGGCACAGGTCCTGGCTGCCCTCCCCACCGCGACTGGCATGGAGACAGCCTCAGCTTTGCAGGTGCCACCCCATGGTTTGCTGGTCAGAGAGGAGCCATCACCAATGCAGACTGGGGCTTAAACACTTCCCTGGAATTTTAATGTAGCTCCGCACCCCAGAACACCCCGGGGGTACCCTGCCCTGCAGAGGTAAAGCAGCCTTACCATACAGCCCCTTCCTGGCCGGATTGACAAGGGAGGGGTCATTACAGGGGCTTCCACCGATCACCAGGTCAAAGGGACCCCACTCCTCGATCTAGATCGAACAGACAGACCCAGTTAGGACACGCCATGTAAGCGGGTCTCTCCTCCCTGGCAGGGCAGGGGGCAAGCCCACCCCAGAGCTGGTGAGGTGAGACCCACACAGTGCCACATTCCCCAGCCCTCCCGCAGCAGCAGTGCTCACATTTCTCTTGGTTATGTTCCTGACGTCGTGCACGTAGGTGATGTTGCTCTCATGCTGCATGTTGCCCGCAGCAATGGGGTCTTCGCAGATCTCCGAGGCGATGTACTTCTCCACTTGGATGCCCAAGTCCTTCAGCACCAGGTACCCTGCCAAGGGACAGAGGTCTGAGGTTGCAGTGCTCTCTTTAGTCTCCCAGTCTCCTTCGTCAGCACAGAAGCTCGATGTGGCCACTCTTTCATGTCCTAGATGGGTGCAGTCACACAGGACTTCTGGATGAGCAAACTACTTTTTCAACCTGTTCCTCCAGGCAGGTTTGCTCCCAGAAATCAGAACTCCAGAGCTGAGTGAACTGAGTCAAACCAGTTGCCCTCAGGCATTTATTTCTTCACTACAGGCCAGGCTACCAGCACTCCCACAGCTCTTGCTTCTCAGTGAAACCAGCCACCCAAGATGGCACTCGGTGTGGCAGGAACCTCTGTGAGCAAAATTCCCGTGCCCTCCCCTCCGTCAATCCATCCCTCCCTCCTCCACAGCCCTGTCCAGCAGCAGCCCCTGCCCTTCATCCCCTTCTGATGGGGATGTCCCTGCCCTTAATCCCTTTCTCCCCACCTCAGAGACATGTTTGAGGCCAGGAACCTATTCATCCCTGACATCCAGTGCTGTAAGCCACCAGGATGGTGCTCTTCCAGCGCCTCACCTGTTGCTATGCCATCAAATAAAGAGAGCACTCGAATAGGTCTCCTCTTCGCTGGCGGGACTGTTGGGTAGATTTTGGGTGCCGCCTGCAATGAAAGGACATAATGAAGCCCAGCTCTGGGTAGTGCCACGATGCTCTATGAGGCCAAATCTTGGCTCTACAGGCATCACCTCCACCTTCAGGGAAGCATCTGTGGGGCCAAGAGCCCAGCACCCTTGGAGAGGGTGGATGAATGAGACCAAGGCAGAGGGATGAGGAATTTTGAGCTGTTTTGCCTTGCCCTTCCCCAAAGCCCCATGTGCTGGGCTTGCCTGCCCATAGTCCTTACGTATTCCTGTCCCTTGTCGCTGGTGAAGAAGTCCTGCAGGCGAGTGTTCCAGTCCTGCCGGCGCTGCAGCACCCCGTAGCTCCTCTGGGGCTGGCACATGTAGCAGTTCCAGGGTTCCTGCTCTTTTGCCTTGGCCGATGTCCCTCGCCCCACCAGCACCTCCAGACATTCCACACAGAAGCACCTGCCCAAACCACAACACCTCGTGCCCACCACCTCCAGAAACCCCTCTGGGTCACCCCAGCCTCTCCTGGCATCTCCTCTGCCACGCACCAGAGCCCCCACCCCATTTTGTAGGATGTTTTCCCATGCAGTATCCTGGTTTTTAAGGCTGCTAACACAAGCTGGTGACCCAGGTAAAGCTCCTGCCATCCTCCTCAGGGCTTATTCAGCTGCAAGGTGGCTTAGCGGGGATGGGTAGGCTGTGCTGGGACGTGCTGTGTGGCAGCCAGTTGGGCACCAGCACAGCACCACAGAATCATAGAATGGTTTGGGTTGGAAGGGACCTTAAAGATCATTAAGTTTCAACCCCTCTGCCATGGGTAGGGACACCTCCCATTAGACCATCCTGCCCAGACTCATGTACGACCTTGCTTCCCTGCAGCTCCCCAGGAGCCCCAGCTGGAGGAGCAGAGTCGGGGCCCACCTGCAGCAGCTGGTGTTGCTGCAGAGCAGCAGCTCCTTGCCTTCACAGCAGACGGTGCAGTAGGACTGGTAGCCGTCTTCATCGTACATGTAGAAGAGCTCCAGGAATCTATCCTAGCGAAAAGACAGCCGGGAGGAGAGAAGGACAGAGGATCAGGATCTGTGCTCAGAGGGTGAAGAGGGAACACAGCTTTGCTCCATCCCTGGTGCGTGCCAAGGGCTCAAAGACACGCATCCTCGGTGTTTCAAGCGGAGAGAACACGCTGAGGGGCAGCCCCATGGCCAGGATCTGGCACAGTCACCCCCCTCCTGTCCCAACAGCACTGGCTGCTATGGGGTTGGACACCCCATCACCCCATCCTCCAGCCCCGGCACAGCGGCACTTACCCTGCACGTCTGGCAGAGGCCCCCCTCGAACAGTGGGTGGAAGGTGGCTGGGTTTCTCCTCCCGCAGGACAAACAGCTGTCTGTGTGACAGAGAGAGCTCCGCTCACCTCGGGGCAGGGAACGCCACGCAGGAGCACAGACCCCACACCTCCAGCCCACCACGGGCTGCAGAGGCTGGAGACTTTCATCCGAGCCCATGCGGGTCCAGGTGCAGCTGGGGCTCGCTGGGAACAGACGCCCCGGGGAGGATCTGCACAGCAGTCTGCTCTTCCCAACACTGAGGGGGCCCAGCAATCTGCAATCACGGCGCTTTCCCCCCCTTCTACATGGTGCAGTTAAGAGGGGACCCACCATCTTTGCCCAGTGCTGCCCCCCAAGCACCCACACCAGCCCCACACTTCTTCCCCAGAGAGACAGGGCAATCGATTACCTTCCAGACTCCCACTGTTGTTTGTAACTTCGGAAACCATTTGCGCTTTATAAAATTAAAAAGAGAAATTTATCATTCCCCACGTAACAAACTTTAAATGCACTCAGATTTACAGTTCCCTTTATTTATTGCGTTAAAACTTGCTACAGCGTTGCTGAGCGTTGCACAGAGAAGATGGGCCATGGGCATATTAGAAATTTTGGTGCAAAACCCAGGTCCTTTCACTGATATTAGAGCTAAAGTAGCAACACACAGATCATTTCTAAGCTGAGCACCACCAGCCTGTGCTGCCATGTCTTGCAGTTGGGTTTGCTGGTGGCTTGTTAGGCACAAGAGAGCAACAGGAGATCACAAAAGCTTTTGCCTTCGAAAACAAGGTCATGGCACCCGGTAAGAGCCAAGCCTTTTTTTTCCCCAGAGAGGTTTCCCAGTGCTTTTCAAAATGCACAGCCCAGGCCATGCTGCTCCCCAGCTCTCGCTGCCCGTTACCTCGGGTCTGGTCCTCTTCCACTCGCTGCTCCTTGGTGTTGTTGCAGAGGTTGGTCTTCAGCCTCTTGGTGGGGGGGCAGTGCTCGAGGGACAGCACCTCCTCCGTCCCATTCCTCAGGGCCCCGTTCTCTGCAAGGGAAAGGCAGTTCCTTGGGGACAAGCCTCTGGCATGGGGAGCTCCCCAGGGCCACCGGGGGACATTTTCTGCCGAGCCCTGCCAGGTCCCACCCCAGCCAAAAGCAGAGCCCTTCCTGACCACCCAAGCTCCCCACACGTGGCTTGAGGCTCAGCCAGGTCATGACTTCCAGGAGCAACAGCTTTGAGGGTGCTTTACTCTGGACTTTTGCAATGCTGCTGTGGGGAGCCCCTCTAAGGAGCCCCCGGGCCACCTCAGAACCAGGCCAGCATGACCATGGCAGGGGGCAAGCAGGCTCAGCCAGGGCCAACCACAGCAGCTGGGCATCAGTGGCTGCTGGCCACGCCAGCCCCATGACCCAGCTGATGCCACCACCTCACCTGAGGCTTTGGGTGGTCGCAGTCCCTTGAGACCCAAGGGTTTGAAGCCAGTGAGTGCCCAGTCGATCATGGGCTTCAGCTGCTCCTCCAGGGACTCCCCGGGGGTGGCTGAAAACGTCTTCCCCGACCGGCTCCGGGCAACCTGCCGAGACAGAGGGGACAGTGTGGGCCAGGGTGACCGGGGCTGGTCCCTGGCTGCAGCGTGCATGGACCACATGCCTGCCAGGTCCCACACCCCCTCCCCACCATCCACACACATGGCATGGGGCTTGGGAATCCCCGGCACAGTGGCAGCTGCCAGATTCCCATGATGGGTGTGTGTGCCCTTGGCCATGCTCCTGTGCCCCCCCTCCCTGCAATGAGCCCTGTCTGTCCTCCACCAGCCCCAACCCAGTGGGGAGCAGGGACAGCCCAGCCCCAGCTCTTGCCCGGACTCAGCTCCCTGACAAGCAAATTAAAGGCAGAAGAGGTGCCCGTGGGTTGGCAGCACCGTAACCCAGAGCGTGATGACTCCCCTGGGTGGGGATCAGACCCACGGGGTGCTCAGTGCCAGCCCCCACACAAAGGGCATCTGGCACCAGCCCAGGACACCTCCTGCCAGTGTGACCTTGCAACCATGATGCTGCCGCATGTCAGAGTCCCCAGAGGGAGCCTGGCCCCAGGGGTTTCTGGAGCAGAAGCCCTGGAGCAGCAGCAGTTATTCCTGAATCCCCTGGGATAAGCAGGGTTTGGCCCCATGGCTGCACTTGGAAAGAGTCCCAGCAGAGAAAGGACAGTTTTCCTACAGACATCTGTCCACATCGCCCCAGCAGATGGGGAAAATGATTAATTCTGGATCATCGTGGCAGGAGCTCCCCCACTGATCACTCTCAAGGTGATCTGCAGGCATTACCCAGAACCACCCCCAGATGCAGAGCAAAGCAATGTACAGAGGGGCAGAGCCAGGAAGCCCCGGCTCCAACCACCTCCCCATACATTGCCCGAGCTCTGCAGGCGCCTGGGCTGAGCAGACACCCAGCTTCCCAGCTGGAACATCTCCTCCTGCTCCACAGAAGCATTTCCTTCACTGGCTCAGCTGCACCAGCCGCCTGGAACACAGCCTGTACCCCCCCTGCATCCCGCTGCCCCCCACGGAGCCCAGCCACTTCACTTGGCACCTCATCCATCCAACCCCAGCTCTGCTCCGCGGTTACCTCCAGGGCATGGTATATGGCTCGTCGGTAGGAGACCAGCTTATTAAAGGTGGAAGAATTGAAATGCTGCCTGAAGGCCATCAGTCCCACCAGCTTGTCTGCAGAAACCTGGGAGAGAGCGACAAAAGCTTACCGGAGGGCACGGGCACGCCTCCCTTGGGCTGTGTGCCCCGTGGCACCGTGCCCCCCCACCCCGCAGACCCCGTCCCCGCAGCACAGCAGCTCCCAGCGCGGCTCCCACGCCGCAGCCATGCCGGGGCTTTGTCTGGACCGTGCGAGAAAGCCGGGTGTCAGCTTTGCAGAGGGCGACGAGCAGCAGAGGGAGGAAAGCAGAGGCCCCAGCATCACACTAACGACTAGAACGGGCGTTTTGCACCCTCTGCTGGCACCGGCACAGCCAGCGCGGCACAGGCACCCGGCACAGAGCTACCCTCCCAGCTGCAGCCCCAGGGAGGCTGCAGGGTGATGGGGCTCTGGGAGAACATCCCTCACCAGGCAGGGAGCCACGGGGGCAGCCCTAGAGACCAGTGCTTGGGTAAAACCCTGCAAAGGGGCCGGGAAGACATCCCCGTTGCTGGATTCTGTCACCAGGCTACGGTGGCCAATCATTAGTTAGAGTCACTAGAGCCAGGAGAGCATGCCAGAGCCTGACTACGCCTAACACCGGGGTCCCTGCCCAGGGAGGCTGCAGCTGGGCACACGCACACCCCAGAGGCAGCCCCAGGAACGGGACAGACAGCAGAAATGTGCAGGGGAGGGGCGAAGCCAGGCACAGGCAGGGGCAGGTATCAGGCTTACCTCGGAGAACTTCCCATCTCCGAACCACTGCACCCACCGCATGCCCGAGACAGCCTGGCGCTTGGCCGTGGCTCTGTAGGAGACGACGATCGCAGGCCACCAGGAGAAACCCTTGATCTTTCCCCAGACGAGCTCCCCAATTCCAAATTCTTTCCCATCCTGAAAGCAAAAGAGGACAACACAGATCAGCCAACAGCACAAACTCCCCATTTCATCTGAGCCCCCGCGTGGGGGAATGGCTGCGGGACATCCCGTAGAGCTGCCACGCCACGTGTGTCATGTCACTCGCTGCAGCGCACGTGAACCTCTGGTACAACTATTTATACACCCCCTCCCTCAAAAAAATGGCCGAACGCATCCCCGGCAGTGCTGGCTGCCAGCCCTGCAACACACAGGAGCTCGGGGGGAAGGTCTGCACGTTAGCAGCCCCACGCCAAGCCCGGCGCCTGGCACGCACAGCGCGGTGCGTGCTCCATCCTGCACAGCCCTCCTGGCACCCGCACCCCCTGCGTGCCCACTCCTGCCTGCCCTCCCAGGGTCTCTGCAAACACCGGGAAGCCTTTTCCTGCCCTCACAGACCAGCAGCTGGGAAGCTCCGGCTGTCACAGGAGAGCTTAGAGCAGCCCCGGTGATGGGAATGGGCAAGGCAGGAGGGCAGCAGCTCGGGGGAGTGGAGATGGACTCACAGATTCACACGATTCACGGATTTGACAGAGCTGGAAGGGACCTCTAGAGATCATCTAGTCCAACTGCCCTGCCAAAGCAGGGTTGCCCAGAGAACACTCAAGACGGCATCCAGGCAGGTCTTGAAAATCTCCAGAGAAGGGGACTCCACGACCTCACTCAGCAGCCTGTTCCAGGGCTCTGGCACCCTCTCCGTAAAGAAGTTCTTCGTCATATTTGAGTGGAACTTCCCATGTTCCAGCTTGTGCCCGTTGCTCCTCGTCCTATCGCTGGAAACCACTGAAAAGAGTCCGGCTCCATCATCCTTCAACCCACCCTTTAGGAACTTGTAAACATAGATGAGGTCTCCCTTCAGTCTTCTCTTCTCGAGACTAAAGAGCCCCAGCTCTTTGAGCCTTTCCTCGTAATGGAGGTGCTCTAATCCCTTCATCATCTCGGTTGCCCTACGTTGGACTGTCCAGTAGTTCCCTATCTCTCTTGAACTGGGGAGCCCAGAACTGGACGCAGTATTCCAGTTGACACTATTCCAGTCATTCCATGACTCTCCTCATCCCCTCACCCATCACAGCCACATTTGTCCAGGAGAACGTGGCTCACTGCAGGCTGCTGCTGAGGCACAGCCACGGCCGAGAGGGTGTGGGGAGCATGGCAGGGGATGGTACGTGTGTCCTGCCTGGCTGCTGGGAGGACTTTGCACTGAAGTTGCTCCCTGGGCTCCCTGAGAGGACGAGGTTGCTCCTTGGTGCAGAGAAGCCCCCCTTCGTGGGGCTCACAGCTCACCTCATCTGGCTGCACCCCGCGGAGAGGAGAAGGCACCAACCCTCCTCTTATTCCCAGGGGAGAGCAGGAAACAGGGCAGAGAGAAGAAAAGGAAAAGCCGGGAATTTTGGCAGGACCATGCCAAGGGCCTCCAACAGGCAGCACGACAGGGCCACACCGGCACGGTGCTGTGCCCAGGGAGGCACCTCGCACGGGAGCAGTCACCTCTGCCTGCAGAACCCTCCTTTCCCAGCTTTGTTCTGCAATTAGGCACCTAATTATGCAGCAAGATGCAATTGCCCAATTCCTGCAAGTCTCGGGCCCTGCCCTGACGCCTGCAGGCACTGAATCACGCTCCTCTGCAGCTCCAGAGGCTTCGTTCCTCTCCACCAGCCCCCGACAGAAACATTTCCTACGCATGCAACTGCCTGTCTCGGCGGGGCCGGGCATGGCCACCAGCCCGGCGTGTGCCGCGCACGCGTCCCTCGGGGGCCCTTGGAGGCTTGTGGCAGCCCCACGTGTGGCACGGGCAGGGGCTCGGTGGGGCCGGTCCCCCACACG